>VWZF01006461.1:0-63845 GCA_013396755.1 Sclerurus mexicanus | reverse complement strand
CGGAGCGGCGGCGCCGCCGCGATCAACAAGCGGCTGTGCGGGCTGAGCCCCCGCCCCGGCACCGCGGGGGGAGCCGAGCCGAGCCGGAGATGCTGCTGCTGCCGCCGCTGGTGCTGCGGGGCCGGGTTGCTCCGCNTTTTTTTTTTTTTTGAACTGGGAAGGGAAAAATATTTATAACAGCAACTATAAATATACATGCTACTGACTTTTCAACTTGTTGTCCTTGTTCTCAAGCTAAATTTAGTCTGCTATATCCTGTCCAGCCCTTGGTGAAAAAGCAATACACACATAAAATCGTGTAAATCCCATACAGCAGGCAACTATACTTATCCAGGTACCTTACAAGATTACCAGCTGGACACATAGATTCTCATTACTGAGTGTAGGTATGTTCATGGCTATAGAGGAAGTGGTCTATTATCATGACTATCCTTTGCTACAGAAAATAATAATTATTGCAACAGGAGAGCTCTGTGTTTCTGAGCGAGAAAAGTGATGTAGGTTATTCACACTGGACATGTAGACCATATACACAGTTTGTGTCAAACATGCTTTAAGTGTGTATGTGCACCTCTGGGCTACAAAGAACGATTCACTAGCCACAGCAGCTGTTTACAAATGTTCTTAATTCACACGCAAAAATGTTTGAGATAATCTTTGTGATAATGATTCAAACTTGGATGACTGATTTCAAGGTCTAATCTTCATGTTAACAAGTATCCTTTTGTATACTGAAGGCTCTCAGTCGTGAGAGTAATTTCTTAGTCAATTCAAGGTAAATATTTATCAGAAACTGACTACCTAGAGAATCAGAGCTGGCAGTCATTCTACTGTTATTCTTAAGAAACCTTAGTCATGCCAGAGCCCAGGTGATTTCTGCAAGGGTCAACACGTTTCACCCTGGTGTAAGGATCCCTGCCCGCGATTCAAAGTTTCACGCAGATGAGGACTCCCCCGCCACAATCTGACTTGTTCCCCTCACAGCGAGTTTTGCAACCTAAGCAAGAAGGCAGTTCAGAACATGATCCGTTTCAAGCATCAGCCGATCTAATAACCAAAGTAAGCGGTCCAGAAAAAATACTCGGGTTTCCTACAGCCTTGATAGTTGTGGGGAAAAACAATAATGGGTCCGGCTCGCCTCGCCTCCAGCCCTGCTGGCTCGGCGTCTTTCTCGGGCACCGGTGAGCTCTGCAACCCAGCCTTTCCTCTGTGCTTATAAAGACATCGCTGCCGAAAGCTAGTTGGATAGAACAGGAAAAAATAGTTCCCTGGGAGTAAGACCCGCCCTGTGACCGCGGAGCCCCCCATCCCACCGCGCCCACGGCGGGGAAAGGCACCGGCGCCAGGAGCCCATTCCGGTGGGTTCCCGGCCGGCATCGCCCCATCCCCGCCCCGCACGGTCCCTGCCCTACCCAGCATGGAGAAGATGAAGTCCTTCGCCNTTTTTTTAATTTGGGTTTAATTTTAAACTTCAGCAAAGCCCTATCGTGCAAATGGATTAATAGCCGGCTGGGAACTCTGCTCCTCCCACATGTTCCCAAGGCATTCTGTGTTTATTTCTTCTTTTGCTTCTGAAGGTACCCGGAAAATTGCTTTANTACTCCCTCTGATCGTGCTTGGTGAATTCCTGGATGAGTTTATTCAATTCCTCCACCCTGGCTCCCGATCGGAAATCCAGCTCCGGGAAGGGAGGCTTGCTGGTGGTGCCGGCGGACCCTGCCTTGCTGGCGAGAGGCNACACACACACATATATACATATATGAAGTAATTTTACCGTATGTCTTAGGAGCAACGACCAAGATAAAGTCTGCCTCGAAGCTACTTGGAGCTGCATAGACAAAGGATAGGAGGGGAAATGGGATCTCAGAAGACTTGCCTGAGGTCAAGCATCCTGTGGCAATGAGCCCAGACCTCTGATCTCCATACATTTCCCCCATCGACAAGACTACATTCTTTTCTTCTGTATGTATTTTTAATGCCTTCTAACTCCCTAACCTGGAGTGGTTTTCTTCCTTTAGCCTGTTCTTCTGCACTTTGTCCCATCATTGAGCATATACAGCACAGTCCATTATGTACCTTAGTGTATTCTGGAAGAACTGTCTGTCTTCCTGGCCCAGAAGCATACAAATACATTGCGTTCGCCTTCTGTAGGGCATTTCAGATGCTATGGCATTGATGCAAACTGTTTGGATATGTATTATCCTCTCAAGATTCTTGGCAGGAAACAAAGCTTTCAGCTCAGTCCCAGACTATGGTAAATTGTGTCTTCCAAAATCAGGAATGAGCATTCAGATAAATAACTGGAAGATGAAGCTAAGCTCAATGTGAAGACGTTACAGGCTGGTTTCTCTGATACATTGTAAACACGGATGCCAGGGTTTAGACCTCGTCTTAGGGATGCAGTTTAGTTCCTCTGAACCATTAATCTTCATCAGAAATGGAAGTTCACCACCTCTTGCAGTGGGACCTTACCTGAAACAAGAATGAAAATCAAGGGTAGGTTTGGGCCCTGTAACAGAAAACACAGACTGTCCAAAGCAGAACAGCTGATGCCTCTGGCTTTGTCCTGTAACCACTTACACAGCTTTTGAGGGCACTGATATGCTCATTACCTAAGAAATGATGTCCCAGAGGTAACAGTAGGAGTTCATGTGTTTGTGTGTGCACATGCCCTCTGCTGGGTACACAGGCCCTGTTGTGTTCAGACACTGCTCACAGCCGACTGACACGCATCGACTTCATTCACCACTGGAGCCTTGGTGATCAGCTGCATTGTCACATGAACATCTCGCTAGCACCATGTCCCACTTTGACCAAGCACCTTTCCTTTTTCTCTCTTCCCAGCAAAGCCTACAAATAAAAACAATTAACACATAGCATTAACAGGATCTGACTTGCAGAGGAGCAATTAGCAGTGTGCATGTTGGTGGCCTGCCCTACGGCATTAGTTCTGCTGACCCGGCTCAGCCATGCTAACCTGCTGTGGTCACTGCCTGTCTGAGCACGCAGGACCTCTTGCCTCCTTGCCCCTCTCAGGGTTGGAGAGCCCTGGTGCTGCTTTCCTGCAGTGTGTTTTTTGGCTGGGGTGACAATCTCATATAGGCAGAGAGCTCCCTCTTGTGATAATGCCGCTCCCACAGAAGTCTCAGTAGCTCCTGAAACCCAACCGACTTCAAGGCTGCCTTTTTTTTTTTTGCCCTGTTCATCTCTGTAAGTCCCCTGTGTACCTGCCATAACCCTTTTTAGCTGTATGAGTATCCTTGTTTCACATCGTGTGAACCATTAGCAGCTATGCTGTGTGCATCACTGGCACCACTTGGTGAAGCAGAGGGATCTTTTTATACCAGCTACTCTTCTCATCACCAACCCTCTTGCCCCACTTTTTTCAAGCTGATGTTCTCCACAGGCTTCATGGACCACGTAGCTTTCTTTCCTAACCATATCTTATATGCTGCATCATATTTCAGTACTGGAACTTCCAGTAGTTTCTTCATGAGCATTTTGTCTTCAATTCTGTCTTTCAGTGGACCTCCAAATGGCCATTCCAACTCTCCACCCATATCAACCACTGACTTAAATTATCATTTTCCTCCCTCTTCATTTAGCAGGTTTAAATCCCATTCAGTGACAACTTCATAGCCAGCTTTCATTGCCTGAATTCAGTAAACACCTACTGGAAACATGAAGTACTTCAGAAACAGCTAACACCACAAGCAATGGTGATTGCAGTTTGATTTTCAGTCTTATTTAATGATGCCTCTTCTTGAAGTTATAGTTACCTTCATATTTAGAGAAAGTTTCTGTTGGATCAGGGTGTTAACTACTCCATTTTTCTTACTCATATGAGTTTGTTTTATTCCTGGTACCATGCATTTTTCAGAAGTTGCTCAGAACCAAAAATAGGCTTCACTTAGTGTCTGAGCTCAAACCAAGACTGTTCAACAAGAGCAACAGCAAGCAAGCAGTTATAATTTTCTTCAAGAGTCTCTGAGAGGTACC
The DNA here is from genome assembly GCA_013396755.1 of Sclerurus mexicanus. NCBI lineage: Eukaryota > Metazoa > Chordata > Aves > Passeriformes > Furnariidae > Sclerurus > Sclerurus mexicanus. Next base: position 59,846 of record VWZF01006461.1, on the reverse strand, counting down.
ACACCTCTCTGCCTCACCTCAGTGCTAGGGCAAATTCTCCTTCATGAAAAGCAGTTGTACTTGTAAAAGAAAGAGCCTTTTTACCACCCTCTCTGGAAATCTTGGAATGGACTTGGATTCCTCAGTGGCAAGTGGGACCTGCCACTCTGCCATATGCTTGTTAATACCCTTGAAGCTGCATCAGCTTGCAATTTTACCTCATCACATCAGTGCAATTTAAGATCTCTGAATAAATACACAGTTAATTCAAGTCTTACGTAAATCAAGCACTGGGGATTACTTGAGCAAATAAATGAGAATGAGATTGCAAGTATGGTTGGCCAGGAGATTTCTACCAAATCTTTTTTCTTTCTGAAATGGAAATCTTTACTGAAAAATGCATCATCCTCAAAGCTCCTCTTGGGAGCATTATTTGGGACCTAGGAGGAATCAGGGACCTCTGCGATACTGACTTAAGAATGAGGACATTCACCTTATCAGGATAGGGATTGAACACTCAGACTACTAGGATGTTTCTCACCTGCACTTGAATCTGTGCCCTCCCTCTCACATGCACTCTTCCTTTCTCCCTTTCCTTCAAACAGCCATTCTTTTTTTCTCCTGCAATATAGACTACTTCTTTCTCTCCTGCAGAACAGATATCCTCTTTTCTGCTCAGTGCTATATCCAACGTTTAGAAATAGAACAGGCCACAGAGAAATGAAGTGTGAGAGAAGAAATAACTGTTCTCACTTCTTTAGCATGACCTGAGACCTCAAAATGCTTTTCACACTTGAATAGGCTCTCCCAAAAAACTGCTGGATAGCAAGTGAGTATTAATACCACCATCCTAAAACTGGTAAAACAGTTCTTCAGTAGCTATGAAGAGCAATTGGCCCAGGATACCAAGGATAAAAGATCAGGTAACCCAGGGCCTGATGTTCAGTATATCTCATTTTGATGTTCTGAATTTGTAGGGGGAATTAATTGGAACAAGATTCAGAAATAAGATGGAACCTGAGATACATCATCTTAGAATATTTCACTGCAGCTGGTAATTAGAACATGATGCAAAATGAGCTAAATTAATTCCTCATTTCATAGAAATTGTACATAATTTTTTGAGGTTAAAAGTATACTCCAGAAACATCTTCCTTTTCTGTACTTAGCACTGAAGCAGCTGTAGCTCAAAGCTTCTTGTGGCATGGGGCTTCACCAGGAACAAAATTACTGACTGGAAGTGCTCTATTTTTCCAGTCTGTGGCTGCAATTTCTCCCTCATGTTATTGTGGTACCTACTAAGCTGTTCAAGGGTCCTTTGTGTCTTGTGTTGCAGAAACCTGGTCCTGGCCTATAGAACAAGCTGTCTGTGCAGATCAGAAGACTGACAGAGCAGGAAAGTGAGCTGTGCGCAGAGGCAGTAGCTCAGTGGCAGACCAAGGATCCTGCTGTGCCATCCTCCTCCTTTCTCCTTCACTGGCTCTGCACTCAACTCTGCTCTTCCTACTTATAGCTGAATCCTGGCCAAGGTTTCTCCCTTTACTCCTCCTAACACACTTTCTCTTTGTGACCTCAATTTCCAGATCTGCACGAGTCCTAGGAGAAAGGAGCCCAGGGAAGCACCAAACCTAGTTTCACATTCATCAGGACCTCACTTTCATTTGGGTCTCCTGGCAATATCCTTGTGTACTTCAGCTGCTTCGTTGCTCTTCGGGTCTTTCCCTCCACTAGCAGTCTGTAGTAGTCTGGTTCTGAAGTGAGGCATTTTGGGACTCCTGAACAATTGGAATGTCACAGCATGCCATGATGTCACCAAGGCACTCCTCATGCTTCTTTGAAGTGGGTATTCCCCTCTTTCTGATGTCATAAACTTTGTGTCTATTTCACACACAAAAAATATCTTCAAAACAGCACATACAGGTAGCAGTTTTCTGGCTCCACAAGGCTGAGATCTACCAAGGCTGAGTTTAGTGCAGACTCAGGGTAAACAGAGCCTTTCAGAAGAACTCTGACAGAAGAGGACTCATGATCTCTCCCTGCTTCTGCTAGTCAAGTTGCATGTTTCAAAGGGGAAAGACTTGAAGGAACTGCAGTGAACATAAAGTCACACAGTCCCACCAGAGCACTCCCAGACTCTGAAGATCTGAAACTGGCAAGGAATTGGGCTCCTGCTCTGTATCCAGGACTTCCTCTTGACTTTCCCCATTTATATGGAAAAGTCAGTCTCATTCTGACCCAGGGATCCCATTAATTTCACCATCTGTAGGTGTCTTCACATGGCACATGTCTTCATATGTGTGGTCCAAACTGCGAAATTGCCAGCCAATGCAGCATGGATTATACTCAAGTGTCCCTCTCTCCAAACACCTACTGTCTCCCAGATGTCTGCCAGAGACCATGACCCTCCACCCCTTATTCCCTCTGAAAACACCACAGACTTTGTCTAAGATAGTGTTTGCAAAAAAAATCTGGGTGATTTACAGGCACAATTTCAATATGCAAAGGATTATGACAGACCAATAGCATCTAGCACACACCACAGTCTTGAGACAGTTTTAAAAAGGAGTGTGTTTCTTCCTTGACAGACTTAAAATTTTTCTCCAGATTAAAATAAAAAGCCTTTCCCTGCAAAGAGTTGTGATCTCCTACATCCTGTCAGTAGAACATAGCATCAAGTCATCCACATGGCAGTAGAGCTGTGCTCATTAAAATCTTTTGGAACAATAGAATTGCACGTCATAGTCAGCCTCACAGTACCCATATTCAGGATGCTTAGAGTATTTTCTAAAAGAATAATAGATGCTTTAAAGTAAGGTTTAAGAAGCAGACTCCTGATTCTCAACCAGCTTCAAACACTATTGAAAGTCCCTCATTGGATCTTTTACTGTTTTTGCCTCAGTGGGTTTCTTTGGTTTGTTTTTTTTTGTTTGTTTCTTTGTTTTTCGGTTTTTGTTGTGAAAATGTACTGGTGATCTGTTTATTTCGTTGTTGTTAAGTGTCATTAAATCGTACCCAGACACCTTTGAAGTTGATCTGATAAATTTCACAGTCTCTAAGTGGGTTAGCTCATGGCCTCTGTAAGAAATGTGTGGATATATTTCTGCTGCTCATTTCCTGGGTTTTCTGACATTAGTTTTAATTTTAAATTGGGATTATCTCAAACAGTAAAATTTGAATTCAGATCCGAACAGTGTTGAGTGTTGCAATGCTGCACTGGTGCTAATGCTCTGGTACAGGGATATGGCCAGAACATTAATCACTGATCTATGTGCAGATTTGCCCTACATGAAGAGGATATAAATTTGTGTTTGGGTTTAGTTCCATATATAATAACTAAATTCTGGTGGGGCAGATTAGAGAAGACATGCTCCCTTACACATCTACATGTGTTATGTGTAGCTTGACACTCATTGCTGTTGTTTGTAGCTAATTGCTTGTATTACAATAATATCAAAAGCCACAAATGAGAATCAGTGCCCTATTGTACTGGAAACCAGATATAAACATAATGAAGTGGTCATTAGCACTTCTGTTTCATTTCACTGTATGCTCAGAGACCTCATTCAGCAACTCTCTTCCTATCCAGGAGCTTAGAAACGTTATGGGGGGTCTGTGCCTGCAGTGATGTACAGATCTAGGATGAGAAGAATCAATTGTACGATTTCTCTTCAGCCAACCCTCTGCTCACAAGGTGACCAGCAGCAGTTTAACTCCTCCATCATATTCTGCAGCTCTTGAGCAGATTTCAATAAGAACTTTATATGCAAACAGTAAAATAGCAACAGTCCTTGTGATTTAGACATACCTCATACTTCTTTGGAGCCTCATAAAGTACCAGTCTCAGCATTATTTCTTGTTTAAAATCCTACCTTGAATTCACAGGTTACTTAGTTCTCCAGACCATTGCATAGCGGCTGTAAAAGATGGATATTTTTCCAACTTTGAAAACAAGAAACACTCCAGCACCCAGACTCTTTCCTATGGAGAGCACACTTCTTACTTGTTGTCATAAAGGTGCGGGAGGAATGGAGGTTTGCAGGAAATGCTGCAATTCCCTGTGGCAACATCCACACAATGAAAAAAAACAGTGCTTTTGTCATATGTTGAAACCCAGTAGTTCCTTTCCTCTGCCTTTCCCACATTCTGCTTCCTATTAGAATACTCCAGTCTGTATCTGATTACCAAGCACTGACACTTCTATATCACTTTCATTTGTATTAGTATGAAGATCTAAGAGCTTCCTAAGTGTCTTTCTATAAAAATGCATTAACAGAAAATGAAATCCAGGACACGTGAGCTCTGTCCTGTATTTAACTTCCCTACTTCACTAAAAAACTTTCTTCATCTGGTCACTGCTGGCAGATATTTCAGCGTTCATTTTTTGTATTGTTAAGAAGCAGCATTTGGCACATCTCTGTCTGGTAGACAGGTTCATATCTGAGAAAGGGAAAACCTGAGATGGATAAACAAAAGGAAGCAACAATCTATGATAATAATAATAAAAAAATCTCCTGTAATGCTTGTGACAGCCAGAAAATGGGTCAGATAAAACATTTTTGTGGTAATAAGGAGTAGGAGTTTGTGTCCTGAACACAGAATTTGTCTGTCTGTGTGCTGGTTTAAAGGTAAACTGGCAGGAGAAACGGACCCACCACAAGAGAGATTATAAGCCAGAGTTACAATTTAATGAAAGGTATTATAATAGATACACTGACACAAAGAGAAAACTGCTTTCAACTCACCAAAACCCAGCAGAATAACCCAGTGTCCCGGGGCACAAGCCCAAAGGGATTTGTTAGCACTTGTGCTGAGACCCACGTGGTTCCCCCGAGTCTGAAGCATAAAGAAGTGGAGAACCTGTTGGTGCAGATGATGGCTGTGGTCTGGTCGAGAGCCACGGTTTCCTCCTGTCGAGGTCGTGCTGCTCCTCTGGATCCAACGAGAATAGCCCCTGAGGTCTTCTTACACCCGCTTATGTACCTTCAGGGAGCACCCAGTCCCTCCCCTAGGGTGGGGACTCACATACTCTGTGAGTCATGGGGCATTGTTGAACCGTTGATGGCCCATTAGCAATCACGCCCCCTCAGGCTGGGTGTGAAGGTGCTAACGACTCCCTGGGCAGCTGCTGCAAATGGTCCATTGTTCTTGGGAAATGAATAGAGGGGGGTAGAATACATAGCTTTGATCACCCCCACACAGTGATAACTGGTCCCACCTGCTGAACTAGGTCTGCCAAGAGAGCCAGTTGCAAATGAAAAATAATTAGAAAAGTGAGGCGGGGGAGGAGGGAGAGAAAGGAAAGTTATGGAAAATCAAGGGAGTTCTGCTTTTCACAAAAGAAAGATATTACTGAGCAAGGACTTGGTCAGAACTGCAACATACAAGAATGGTTTTTCTAGCTTTAGTTCAATTTATAAATCTAATAAATAATTTGTTTTCTCCTTCCAGTACTGAGCATTCTGTTTTCTGCTTTCTGGAATGGTCTGTATTTACTGTTAAGTGTTTTGTGCTAGCAGCTGGCATATGAATACCTGCAATATCAATGGGTCTCTGGGAAATGAAAAGTATCTTTTAGTCTGAGATTATCAAACATCTTTTGTCATGTGGACTTTCAATTCATGGGTATGCAATGTTGGGATACCTGCCACAGAATGGCCTTTGTAACATTTTCCTAATTTAATTTTTCTCCAAAAAAAGCCACAATATCCTTTGATGCTAGAATCCCTCTGTGACTCCTGTTGTGAAACCTTGGCATGTTGTCACCTGGAAAGAAAGTCACATAAAGTCACTGTGTTTCCTCTTCCCTCCTCAGCTCTTTTGCAGAAACAGGCAAATTCTGAAGTTGCTGCTGTCATCTTTCTTCCATTTTCTCTGTTGTGAACTTGCAAGAGGTGAATAAGGATAGATGCCTAGATATTTGCTATGACTTCTCTTATTCTCAGCTCTGCAAACACTTGCATCTGGCAGCCTTGGCTGTATGGCTTAAACTCAGGGCAACTCTCGCAGCATGCACTAGTGTCAGGCACAGCTCAGCATGTTCCCCATCAGGTGGTGAAATAACAAATCTGTTGAAAAGCACACAACTACACTCAGCAAGGTCTTTTCCTTCAGCGTTCTATAAGAATAGAGCAAAAGCAGTCAGCATAAAGAAAAAAAGGAACAGAAACACCCATCCAAAATGGAAAAGTCCAGAAGCAGACATTGTGTAACCATTACTCAAAGCAAGCCAGGGGTTTTGGAAGCGGGACTTAAAATCAACCCTAAATACACAAAGCACATAATACTGCTCTACCACACTCCAATTGCAAGCATTCCTTGAAGTCTTAGACATGTTAATAGTGAGACTGGATCTCTGTAGCAAATGACTGCACAACTAAGACCCAGTTTTCCCTAGAGTTATGTGTCAGAGTTGATGTCTGTGAGGTGGGAGCAAGGGTGCAGAGAAAGGTTGAGGGAGCCCTTTTCTGTCAGTGCTACAAGTACTAGGGGAGGAAGAAACAGGCTGTGTACAGCACAGTCTGCTCAGGAAGAATCTGTGATTGCCGTTGAAAGACCAGGCTGCTCAGCTAAAGGAAGTCAACTGCTAAACGAAGGAGGTGATCAGTTATTGCTACATTACACAAACAATCATGGTTTCTTTCACGCAAGCTTTCAGAATATGATCAAACTCCATTATCAATTTACAGTGTTTATGAAGCTGTAATCCAAAGCAAAGCTCTTTGCACCTCCCTAGAGCTGCAGAATTAAGGTGGGAACAAGGGTCTGCCAGCACTCACTCCACAAGGATCAAAACCTCAGCTTTTTTCTGCCTTTCTTGACTATGTAATGCATTTTCATGGGGTTAGGAAGGTGGTCTCCTGTGATTTCATGCTGTCCTTTTTCCCAGAAACCAGATCACTGGTCTCTGCTGTCTCTTTCTGCTTTTCTTACTCTAATGAGTGTGCATTATAAACAGAGGTGTACAGCATAATAGAACCCCCTGGAAGTATTCATAAATAAAAGGCTTTTAGAAATCTTTTATAGGGAGGCCCTATAGACATTAATAGATAGTGAACACTTTTCTATAGGTATTGTTTTTCCACTAGTCTATACAATTCAATAGCAAATTATATTCCTGCTATCAAACCCCAAAGGATGATTCAGAAAATCATTAGAAAGGATCTAATTCTCTGTAATTTTCTGCAGTAATTAAGATAAAAGCCTTTCAGGGTCTCCTCTATTACAGTGCATGGGATTTTTCCACAGGAAAACAAATGATCAGTTTCAATTCTCCTTGGTTATTTAACCAAAGTAAAGCCAGTAAATACTGAAGGTTTATTAAGATAAAATTTCCTTTAATTTCTGTGGAAATTTATTTAGTTTCATGAGACAGTGAGGGCAAGGATTAGGTTGCCTGTTTGTTATTTTTATAATAGGACATCAAACTCCACCAATGATTTTGCCACATCTTCCCTCTGGACTGGCAGAGAATGTGTCCTTCATGGAGGCACTGCACACAGCAGCAGGTCCCATTCCATTAACACATGGAGGCTCAGTGTAGCAGTGAACTCAGAGCTCTCAGGACTTGGCATGTCTGGAAAGCTGCAGAGTGCTAATTGAAACACCAGTAGTGTTTTTCCCATCGTGTGCTTGGAAAGCCATCTGAGGACAGAGACAATATTTCTAGAATGTTGGGCTGAGTTCCTGTGAAACCCTTGTATTTCTTTGCCTCTTGTCTCCACATTTGCTGCCCCAGGGGAGGCACTAATGACCTCTGCAGGGAACTCAATGCAGAGCCTTAGGAAGAGATCACATATATGAGAGAAGAATGGGTGATAAAAGCCATAGTGACATATTGAAGAGCTTAAAGGCAAAAATTGTTACTGTGCCATGCTTTGTTGGAGCTCTCCTCGTGAGGTTGCGACCTGTACTTTGGACTACATAAAGCTGAGGTCAGACCTCTGTAAAATCCTGACCTTGCTGACAGCAGTAAGAGCTTTTTCACTGACTTTTCTGGGTTTCTGGTATGCAAGTTCTGTCCGTAGCCATATTGTAAGTCCTCTCCAGGTAGTGCCCTTTCTGCCCATCCCAATGGCTTTTCCTCCAGCTTCCTCCACTCCACCCTTCTCCTCCACCATTCTTTGAGGCTGACAGTGAACTGCCCATGCTAAAATGACAACAGTAATAGCTTCTCCTGTGGCATTTCTCACTCCCAGATCTCTTCAGATACAAATGCTTTAAAACAACTAGCCTTTTTTCATGCAGCTTATAGATAGTTCTTCCTTGGAGAAACCAGAGACAAAGCTGGGTACAGAATACAACACTTTGGATTTAGTTGTCTTCGTTAATTCTTGTACCTGTATCTTGTCCTGTCTCATTACCTGCCTCCCAGATACAGTGTGAAAGGAAGCTATTCCTGTTTCCAGGAGCTGTAGGTGGCAGGCCCCAGCTGACAACACAAGAAGGTCATAGGGGCTAGCAGGGCTGTGAGAAACCACCCCTTACCTTACCCAAGAATGAAAGCCTGCAGAAAATGGTTTATCAAAGATGTTCATCACCTCTGCTTCCCAAGGGTGTTTTGGAGGTGTCGAATATACTCATCAGTTACAAAACTTCCTGCTGTAATTGCTGCATCAATTAGCCACGTGAAAGCGGTCATCCTGCTCTCTCCACTTTAAACAGATCCTTCCTCTCAGTACCTGATGCCCTCTTCGTCATTATTCCACAGTGATTTATTTCATCTGGTGGCACACTGTAAAATTTCCTGGCCCAGTGTTGATACCAATGACTTATTTTGCCTCCATGTACCAAAGTGTGACTTTGATTACATCACTGTCCCAGCCACTCTAAATCCCAGCCTCTTAGCAGCAAACTTAAAATGGGTCACAACAAGTTCATACACAAATGACTTAGAAAAATAAATCTTCACTCCAAAACATCAGTGCCAGTACTGTACAAACAAGTAAACCAGAAATCCTCACAGCACCACTACACAATGTCATTGTACTACTCCAGAGACAAAGGAAATAGACCACTCTTTGAAATAGCTGTTTCTGCTTTTGTTAATTTTAAAGGCATTTGCTTGATGCTTTATAAAATTGCTGTAACTCATGAATGATGTTCCTTCTTCATTTAACACTGGAAGAGTGAGGGAAAGAGCATGACTCAAGGGGTTTTCATTTTACTCCTAAGTTGCTCTGTAACCTTAGGCAACCCACTCCACTGTGTGCACCTGTTTCCCCACGTGCCAAGCAGGAATGTTTGTGGTGCAGGTGAGTTGAGTGCCACTGACTTTCATTTATCAAGTGTCTTAAGAGTCTGCCTACCTCTTGAGTTCTTTTGGAAGTCCTTGGGAGAATCTTGCTGGGGCCGTTGACCACAGTGAACTGTATGATACTCTAAATCTCCCTGCTAAACTGGAACACTCAGTCCATCAGAAAGTTCACTGCGGCCAAAACCCACATCTAGTAATTTCTTCTCTAATTAATTTTGGTTAGATGTTTGCACAAGGCTACAAAGTCCTCATTTCACAATGAATATTTTTCCATGTTCAGAGTGACAGAAGTCAGACTGTACCACTGTCTCTTTTGCAGAGTTTCCAGGGGGCCTATTCTGTCTGCCTGTACAAATAACCATTCAGCTGTAACCAAACCCTCATAAATCATTTCCTGCTATTTTTATGGGCACGTATTTTGTTCCTGTGTGACAGTGAGTCTCCACATTTTCAAAAGCCTTCTGCCCAAAGGTGATGTTTGCCTCAGTGTAAACATATAAAACCACAGTGTAAACATACAAAAGCTCTCACAATATTTTTGGTGAGATTTTTGCTACACACAAATCTTTCAGCAACCTCTTTACATGAATGAATTTCATGCACACACACAAAACAGTTTTGAGATTTTGAGCTGAAAAGCACTGTGTAAGTGCCTAGGGTTATTTTCAATTAACAATGTCTAATTCCAAGCACACCATGAATCACATTTTTTCTTCTCTCTTTAGAGCCAACAAGTTAATCCTTTGAAACAAAAATGGCTGCATTTTAATGAGAGTTTAAAAGGGTGAAAGTTCTGCTCTAGTACACTGAGCATAATAGAATATTTTTGTGATGTATATCTTCCATCCACTCACTTTAATTTTCAAAATAATATCTAGAGAGCAGCCTGTTTTATCTCTGGGCTCTCCTCATTCACTCCACTTAGCTTTCAGTGTGTGTATCACAGTTAATTTGAAGTTGATATTTGCTATTCCTTATGGGTAAGAGGTTACAATAACTCCAAAAAGATTACAGTGTTGTCCTCTCAGGTTGTCTAGCACAACATATCTCAGAGAATTTTAATTGTGTTTTTACACACTGTTTTCTGGCACTAGAACATAAAAAATTCCTGTTAGATTAAGTCCTGAGCTGAAAAGATGGGATGTTAGCATGGGGAAACCTTCCACTGTCTGGCACAGTGGGTCTGCAGTGGGTTGGCCCATGTTTGTCCTTCAGTGATAGCCCAAGATCATATGATGTAGTCTGGAGAGGAAGGAATAACATTTTCCACCTTTGAAACACTGTAAACTAGTAGGCAAAGCCCCCAGTAAGGGTAGGAGAAAAGTTGGAACCTAAGATTTTCTATCCCATTCATGCAAGGCATCGAGCCCAATGCCTCCTCTGCAACTCCTCTCCAGCGTTAATTTGTCCCTTTCATAGCCTGGTTCTTTGTTGCTTTAGCCAGTGTTTGGGTCAGGAGTGTGGGCAAAGGTGAAGTGCCTAACAATATCTCTGTGTGACCTTTTACCACTTTGTGCTCTGCTTGAGAGCTGAGGAGTCCAGGTAGGTGTTCATGCTGCCAATGGGACAGAACTGTCCGTGGAGGAGGTATTTCCAAAGACTTATTTCTCATCCTCAGAGCTTTGAACTGAAGTAGATGAAGCAGGTGGATGACACTAGACACTGGCCTTGAGCCCAGTGTAATAGCAATTCAGTACAGATGTTTGCATTTTCCACCGATGTATAGACACCTACAAACAGCATCTTGAGCTGGGCAAAACTGGCTTATTTTTATGGGAAAAGAGAGATTCGAGGAAGCCTGTACATTACTCCATGTCTTAAAGAAAAAGCCGACCTTTATGAAGAAAATCAACTGAATGAACCAGGCGAGTTCCTCTGATTACTCTGATCAGGGCATATAAAAAACATGCTGCTGGATGAGAACAAAATAGACACATAAAGTATGAAGAAGAAAGACTCTAACAGCCATTCATGAAAGAGTAAAATAGAGACACAAGAACAGTTTGCAAAATGTTGTGGATAAATTACAACTGCCCTTCAGCCAGGCCAGCTCAGGTACTGAGTTATTGACACCCACTGCATTGTGTGTAAGAGGCAAGCAGAGGTGGATAGATCCATAATGCAGAGGTTTATGGAGCTGGATAGATGGTTGACTGACCAATGTTTTGGCTGCAATACACAGGGTCTGGTGACTATGATACTGTCTGATCTGTGAATATCTACCATTACATGCTCTCGTCAGGTAATTTAGCTCCTGACTCCTCAAGCTATCCTGTTTTTCCTTTCTTAGTTTTGTTCAGTTTTTGTCAATGAACTGTGACTTTTTAGTTTGCTTTGTTTTAAGTATATTTACTCAATTTCCAGCAGGAAAGCTATAATAGAAGCTGTGCCTTGCAGCATGTTGAGGAGCTGACACTGTTGACTGTGTATTAAAGTCAAAAGGTTGGTCAGGCAGTCAGCTTCTGTCCATCTCTGTAACATCAGCATGATTTACTGTAAAATTTGAGTATCTGTCATCAGTGCTCCCCATATAGCCCCTTACAATGAAGATGCTATGGGTAAGTTAAATTTCATTTTCTTGCTGGCAGGCTTCTTTAACTACATCAGCTGGCTTGCCTTTTCTAACCAGTCTACAGTGTGCTGGGACATTCCATGCAGTGTGGCTTCCTCAAGCAGATCTGTGTGAGCCTGCAAGAGTAAAGAAGTTTCAAATTGTTTATCTGTCTACTTGAGGTTCCACCAACCCAGAAAGGATCATAGTCAGCAACAATGCACTCTCCAGTGAAAGAAGAGGATGAAAAGAGGCCTCCAAATTTAAAATACAATTTTGTGTGTGCAAAACATTGCAGATGCAAGAATTTTTACGTGTCCTGTTTTAAGGATGGAATGGAACTGTAGCTATCAGGATGAAGCAGGCAGTGACAACAGAAGAGCACCTGTCAATTTTATTCATACCCAGGAGCCATCAGATGTTCTGTAGTTATATATGAGGTGAGAGCATGAGGTAAGTAGACACATCCTCCATGAACAGTCTGCTGAAATTTTTAGTCCATTTTGGATTATAGATGAATTTACAGTCTCTTGCATTACAAGCAACACCATAAAATCACATTGCTTCTTGCATTAGATTTGCAGATGGACGCAGTTCTCTCTTGGGCTGATTCATGGCATTGTCTCTCTGCTTCTCTGCCTCTCTGCCTGATCAGGTCCTCCTGCAATTTCCTTTCTCTGCCACATCCGCTTACCCTGGCTGCAATCACTCTGGATGTGACTGATGTCACTTGTGTCCAAATCAACTCAGGACAGGAGAGAAGCAGTAGGCAGGAAAGGAGAATGCTACCAGTGTTAGTATGCTTATTTGTAATGATGACTGGATTCTTATGGCTCATTTAGACAGAAGCAAATGAAAATTAGTTTGCTAATGGAAATTAACCCTATAGAAATAGCAGAGAGTTTGCAAGACCTGATCCTGTTATCACTCTGAAATATTTCAGATGCAATTTTCAGTGAGTTCAGTAGAATTTCCCTGGTTTTAGCAAGAAAGATCAGTCTTTGCTTTCAGCATGCTGTTTAAAATATACATGAGAATTCTCTTCTCCATTGTGGCAGAACAAAAGCCATTCTCACAGCTCTAGCTGGAGAGGCTTTGGGGTAAAATGCATGTCAGCATGTTACCTCAACTGACTGATTTCTTTGCTGCACAGATGAGCAAACTAAGAGTCATCAACTTCAGCTCATCACAGACCTGTCTCCTTGCACTCTCTGCTCTGAATGAGAAAAAAGAAAAAGCAAGTAGATCAGTGCTTGTGAAGCAGAACAGCTAAATGTAGCACTGAAACAGACTTGCAGCACCCCAAGCCTGGCCTGACCAGACCAGTCCCTCTTGACCCAGATTTACACCTCTGACAATTCAGGTAATGAGCATCAGTCCAGTGCTCCTATTCTCTCCTAAGCAACATATTCGCTAGAGCAGAGACAGCTGGCTCTTAATAAGCAGGCAGGAGGTTTCATTACTTTAATGGGGTGAAAGAGAAACCAGAAGGAAGACAAAACTTCAGAGCGTCACTTCCAGCCTGTGTTTCAGCATATCAAATGTTCAGCAGCCATACAGGTTCCCACACTCAACCCAGCAGTACTGCTCATTCCCATTCACTTGCTGCAATGAACTATCTTGGTTGTACAAGAGTCTGAGACTGCTCAATCAGTCAGTAGTAAACATACTGTTTCATTCTTTAGCCATTTTCTTCTTCAAAAAGTCGGATCAGTTCTCTATTCTGGTTCTTGTCATGGGCCTTAGAAAGAGTTACACTGGTACAAGTAGGTGGGTAGGTGGGGTGAGATGTAGGCCATGAATATTGCCTAGATCACTGACTCTGCCCCATCTTCAGAACATAAAACCCTGCCCCATAATGAGACCTCAAAGGATGCAATTCACCTGTACACAGAAGCCTAGCCCGAGAGCAGCATACAGTTTTAAAAGTCTGATTTGTTCTTAAATATTGCTCATGTCAGAAATGTTTTATGCTGGCTCACAAGGGCTGGTTATGAATTCAAACCTTACTGTGTCAGATGCTGTGCCAAAAAAAAAAAAAAAAAGAAACAGAGGCAAGGCAATATTGGCCAGCATGACAGATGGAGAGTCCTGCACCCATATTCACCCAGCATCACATTCCTTTTGGTATTGCAGAAAAGAGAACTTTCAAAAAAGCAAGAGTCACGGGTTTATTTTGTTTTTCTCCCTTCGTGTGGAAGGCCTGTAGAAATCTCAGGTTTGTATCATCTGTCCAGGCTGATTGACATGGCTTCAAATATATCTGAACCTTTCATTATGAGACTCAAGGCATCAAGGCCGTGCTAGGAATTGTCCTGCAGCCTCACCATATTTGAGTCTGATTGCCCTTGACCAGGCTGGATAACTTTATGGATTATTTTTTCATCTCTTCTCAAAGACAAATACTGAAAGCTACAGAAACAGTCAGGCTTTGTCCACAGATGCTGAAAACACACACATACACACAGAGTGAAAACCCTAGAAAGTTTTCCAGAGTTGCAAAAGGCCAATATTTGCCTTGCTGTGTTTCTGTCATGAAATGCTTCACTTATATTGTAGAGCAGAAGTAAGTATTGAGATTATGGCACTAATTATGTGTTTATTCACAGGTCTATCACCCATAAATAAAATACAACCTTTCCTTATAGTACAGACAGCAAACTTCATATCAAAACTCATATTCCTGCTGCAAACAAATTCAGATCAACAGTTTTCTGCTCCAAACAAAATGTATATTTTGACATCTGAAAGACATGGTCTAATGTCAGTCAGCTAAAGCTCTCAGAAAGCTCTGGCATTTCAGCTAGATGCCAAAAGAAGGGTTTAGAAGACTAAAGCAGAGACACTTGGAAAAGTTGCCTGGCAAAGTTGACACATGCTATTTAGGAAGAGCCATCAGTACATTTTTGATCTGATCTGATGCCCACTGAAGACCTCCAGGTAAATCCATTTATTGACTGCTCTTTGCCATGAGTGGCGTCTCATAAGACAGAGCCCAGGATGAAGTAAGAGAGTGTGATGGTTGAGAAAACGTAACAGATACGTGGGATTTCTGAAAATCACTGCAGGCAGGATAGCTTTGAGCAATGTAGCAGCCGTTTCCTACAGCCTTGTGGCCAGACTTTCACAGAACTTGCCCTGCTCTGCATCTTTGCCCTTATTCTGGTGTAGTGTATAACCTCAGAGAATGCTAGTCAGGGAGATTTTGAAAGGCAGTCTGCAAGATGGTAAGTTACAGAGGGAAAATGGAAAAGCCATTCTTGATTCACTCCAGGGGAAAGTGCTGGTAACTCAAAAGCAGAGAGTTTCCCTCTGAGCAACTCTGAACCTTTCTATGAAACCAAACCAAAGGAAGTTTATATTTGGATACCTGCTAAGATCACCTGAGCTTTGAGAGGTGCTGCTTCCATGGACAGCCAAAGATTACTGGATTTAAGAAGGTAAATATCAGTACACCTTGGGTGAGCAGAAATGCCTAGACTAAGAGAGAGGTTATGGTGAAGTGTGAATTCAGCACTGAATCGATATTTCAGTCCCTCAGCCATCAAGAAGGCTCCTGCTTCTCTTTTCAACTGATTAGGCAATGAAGAGAAATACTGGGCTCAAGGGTAGCTGTTATTCACAGTTGTATCTTGTGTCTCTTTGCATTCAGAACCAATTTTATTTATCTGTCAAGAGAAACAGGTCAAGATAAATTTCAAAGCTGTGTGGGAGGATGCAGCCATGAAGCTCAGAGCAACGAGACGCCAGCACAACAGCCTTGTGCTGGCCTAAGAAGATGGCAAAGGGGGAGTAACATACTGGGGACTGGCTGGACAGGAGCACCATTTTGTTCCCTGCTCCAATATCTGTGTCTATCATGCTGCAACACTGGCTGCAGAAATTTAATTTTGGGAATTTCCCCAAGTCTGACCTAATGAGATATAACAATGTCTGCACGCTGCTTTTGCAGCTGCCTCATCATTAGAAGTTCTAATTTCCCAGGTGGGCATGTGCATTCCCATTTCCCTGGGATAGAAAAACAACATAATTGTACTTTGAATTCAAACCCACTCTGTCTTAGGGAGAAGCAGTGTCTGATACTCAAAATTTTTACATGGATGTCACATTGCCATTGCATAGACAACACTATCAGTTTGTCTTCTATGTGAACTTTTTCTTCAACACTTTCATTTATAAAGTCCAGAATGAATCAGTGCTAGCATGAACTCTGGGGGGGGGAAAAAAGGCATCCCCAATAGAAATGATTAGATAATTGACCTTCTACCTTCCTGATTTCTGTTCAAGGAGTCAGACTAGTAGCACTGATGACAATGGGAACATAACCATAATCTGTCAACAGATTTTCACTTCCATGCACATACTTTTTTCATGTGATTTTAATTTTCTTGTCACTTCTTCATTTACTCACTGTGTACTTGACTGTGATTTTGCACAGTGTATATCTCATATTTAAAACATAAATCCGTGATTTTACTGTAAAACCATGCAGAACTCTCTTCTTTCTATAGCTCCCCCATTAAAATTTCACACATGGGATATTCAAGCACTAGACTCATGCAGACCTGAGCCATAAACAAACCCTCTGGACTGGAAAGGCCCTGATTTTCACAGACACTTTACTCAGAAAAGCTTTGGGCTTAAAATGAGAAATGGAAATTAGGCTGTAAGTTGCTGGTTGAGGATATGCCAGCTCTGTTCTGCTTTGCTTCCCTTTTGCTGGTCTAGAGGATCATTGACCCAGGGTGGCCTTGAATTGGATCGAGAGCTCTCTTCAGCACTTCATTGCAGCCTGCAGTTCATGTGAGAGGGTACTATGTTTTAGGGATGTGTAGTAGTCCAAAGCTTAGGCAAAGGTTGAAGAGTACCAGGGTTTTAGGGACCAGATCCCATTTGAGATGACAGGGTGAGCTCCACAAATCACACTGGTCTCTCCAAATTCTGCTTATAAACCAGCCAAGCTGCTTTCCTTCCCTACTCCCTTAGGGCAGCACTTGTTCTTTCTCCTATCTCCAGAAAGCAGAGTATGTCCTCTTCCCAGCCACACCCTACACTCTTGCCCCTATGCATGTGCAAGGATGTTCTGAATGCCTTCTTCATTAGGAAAGAGTGAAAGTCTTCTCCCTGTGCCCCAGAAACAGTGAGTTCCTGCTCACCTTACAAGCTGCCATGATACTGAGTACCATCTGTCCTGCTGGTTCTGTGGGTGACAGCTCTGCAGACATTCCCTCAGGCCTTTCTTGCTGTCCCCTCTATGCTAATATCTGAATTCCTCTAGCTCCAAGCAGATCATTTCCTCTCTCATTTATCTCATCTCATGGCACCCTGGAGGTTTGCTCACATTTATTTTTGGCTCTGGTGGAGTTGATTTCCCTGTTTCAGTTTGATTTATCTTCATTCACAGACAATTATAGTTCCTCTTCTTAGAGACACCAGTTCTTGGATCAAATAAAACCAACCTGTTATTACTGGTATTACTTTTGTTATCAGCATTTTGCTCCTTATTCACGGGGATGCTGGATACCTGTCTCCACCAGTAACCTAAAGCTGGCTGAAAGGGTACCCTAACTGTGCAGACACACATGCTGTGAAGACAGCTCCCTGTGCCACTCAGGGCTGGATTGTAAACTCCTTCTGCTTAAGCTGGAGGATGGATTTCAAGCAGCAGAAAAGCCAACAGCTCTGCCTTCAAGCAGGGAGCTGACAGTGTGGGCAAGGGATGTTTGCCCTGGCATGGAGGGAGTGCCTGGAGAGCCACTGAGAGTAGTTCCCTGGGAATTCAGGATGGTACTGAGACACACTCCACATAATACAATTTGAGGTCTCCTGACTGGAAAAAACCCTCTCTGTCTCCCACCTAATCAGGTTCCTTTGACAATTGGAAAGAGCAACTAGTTTAGGGGATGTCCAGACCATTCTTATAGTCCCACAGGAGCAGATACCTGTAGGGTTTCTCCTTTGGAGAGCTCAGCTGCTGGTTTTTGTCCACATTTCCTACACGGCACTGGAAGTGCTTAGCTACTGGTAGCAGTTGGGAAATGAGAACTGATGAAAAACCTGGGAGAAGGGCACATGTTTGTGAGGGTGGAACTGCCTTGGAGTAGACGGCACAGACTAGCACAACCTTCTCTCCCAGGTCTCTGAACACGGCCTGAGCTCTTTGGACAGAAGTGCACTGCAAGTCAGTGCAAGGAATGGTAGATCAAATGGAAGACACAAATCTGTTGTTAGAGCTGCTAGAGAGACATCAGAGAGTGCATCTTTGATCCTTAGTCCATTTGCACTGAAGTCAATGCAACTTGGACAGACACAGACCTTATCCCTCCTCCTCTAAGTTACATCTCCAGGATCCATGGACTGGGCTGGGCTTATTTAACAGTAGCGGATAACATGCTTTGTTCCCACAGGTGAAAGGCACAGCACGAGCCCTGCAGACACAGATACCGAGCTGAATATTATTCCGTATATCCAGCTATATAATTTAAAGAGCAAGGGAGAGCTGCTCCCTCCCCCTCTGTATGCTTCAGGACAGGGATTATGGTGTCTAAGGAACCATGAAGGAGAAACTTTCTCAACAGTAATTTTAGTCTTCTCTGCAGCCTGTTCTTGCCACTGTCCTGACAAGTGTAAATCATGTTTCAGTGTAAATATATACCCCGTACATCTGTCACATCCAGGTGGCAATGTTGGCTACGCTGTCTGTAAATCCACTGAGAATAATGTATTTGTGTTGTGGGATGACATCCCATAATGAGATTGTGATATTCCATAGCCCAGGATTTGCTATTTATGACAAAGATGGATTTCATGAACAGAAAAGCTGCTGGGAGATCTTCTGGACTTAGGGGACATTCATAAGCTGGGGATGCTTCTAACCTACTCAGCCATAACTGAGATACAGGGGAGACAGTTTCTGTTGCTTTTGAGATCAACAAATAAACACCTTTACCTACACATCTGGCCATATATTTGCATTCAAAACATCTCAAAGTACAAGATAACTAAATGTAGAAAAGCACAGTCAAGAACTGTATAAATTTACAAGCCAGCCTATCACATTGATCCAACTACACTTAATATAGCAAGCATAATAATAAAAAAAATTCATTTCCATGTCTAAAACAACTCCATTTTTTTCTCCTCAGAGATTTAGAAAATGAATGCTTTTTGTAATGAAATTCTGCTTTTTTTTTCTTTGCTTCCAGCTGTAGTTTATTTAGGGAAAGCATAAAAATTTTTTTCATCCTTATTTGTGGAAATACACATATGCCACATCCTTCCCTTCTGCACAGTGAGCAGAAGTTGTATGTGTGTGTATTTATGCATATGAACAAATCTGCATGTAAATTCATGCCACTCTAAGCCTCTTAGCAGCAAAACAATTTACACCTAAGTTGTTTCCTCTATCTCATTGGAAATTAATCATCCTGGACTTAGTAAACTAGTTGAATTAATATATTTTTAATACATTTTGTAAAAGCAGCCATGGAACTGCTTGATCGAGGCCAGACAGTAAGAGAAAAATTATTAAAAACAACCTCTATATAGAGCTCAGCAGAATCAGAAACTCAGCCTAAGCTTCTTGAGTCTCAGTCTTGTTTCTCTGTCTTTGATACCAGCTGTCTTGTCTTTATTTAAATGCACAGTCCTTTGAAATTACTGTTTTATGCTGCTAGACTTCTTGTTCTTCACTTACATCAACACAAGTGCAAACATGGAACAGAGTGTCATGTGAGCTGATAAAATAAAAGAGAAAGCAGGGTATAACACAAACCCCCCATGCATGCAGAGCCCAAGGCAGGGCAAGTGCACAGAGCATGACCAGGTTCATGGAAGCTGAAGTCCTTCTTACTCATTTGAACTGGAAACTGAGTTAAAGTCAGCATGAAACTACTGCTGCCTTCTTTACTGAGGAGCTGTACCCAGTCACTCAGACCATGCTGCTGCCCCTAATTTCCCACCACTGGATCACAGACATGCCATTTTACAGGTGGGTTAAAATATGAAAAAGAAAAATGAAGCAATCTGTCTGTGGCCATACAACATGTCTGTGACAATGCAGGTCAGGTCAGAGTGTCTGTCCTGTCAGTCCCTGCAGCTGAAGCTGCATGGACTTCTGCTGTGCTGGGTACTCTAGGTGCAGAGGTATAAGTAAATGTGTTTCTGTTGGTTATTTGCTCCACTGCCCACCTCCACATATCTCTTAGTATAACAGCTGACCAGGGCCGCAGATGGGTAAGAGATGCTTACACATGAATCAGTCCATATTTGAAAGCTGCCACCTCCCAGGACTGTCCTACAGATCTGGACATCCAGGGCCAAAACCGGCCCTGGTGTGAGTGGACAGGGTTTCCCTGACGTCATCAGTGTTGTGTCTCCTGAGCTACAGTGCATGCTTGGCTCACTATGGACTCAATCAGGCGAAGGGCTTGTAAAGTGACGTGAAAGAAGCATTGATGGGTTTTAACATAAAAGGTAGAATCAGGCCAGCTGACCATTTAAATCTGGCAGGTCACTGATTCTTTTGTGCTGATCTGAACTGGAATAATCAAAACCTGGCTGGGTTCCCCTTGCAGTCTCTCCGTCACATGTTATTTACCGTCCGAATTTCCCTGCATTCAGAGAACACTCACACCTGCTCCTGTCCTGCTCTCTGAAGGAACAGTGAGTTTGAATTATAAGATCCCTTTTTAACAACATTGTCTCAGAAATCCCAAATGCCAGAGACTGCACATCAGCCTGTACAATCTCAGCCATTCACATGCACATATCAGTGATTTTTCCCATCTCTGTTATGTCAATGCTGTTCACAAAGTAATATCTACACATATTTACACATCTGCCCTTTAAAAACCTGTAACAGAGTGTGACTGTAGTGATAATACCATATAACTGCAAAGGTTCTGTTCTAGAGATACCACTGCCAAGCGGGGAGCTTGGCTGTAAACAAGAGGCATGGTTTCTAGCTAGTGTTTGCATGAGAAGTCCCTTAGGTTTTGTAAAGCATGTAATAGAAGGGCTTTTTTCTATATTTTGTGACCCATATTTCAGGTTTGTTATTACCAAAGGACAGATAACTCGCTTTACATTACTAATCTTCAGCAAAATGTGATGGTCACCACCACTGAAAATATTAATACCAAATTATTGCTGGATTCTGGAAAAATACCATCTAGTGGTATCTCCATCTCTACCATGCCTGTCCAGATATCTGTCTGGAGCTAGTTTCTACTGCCTGAGGGGAGGCAGTGCAGTTGTGCTGGTGTGTGTTAGATAACAGAGATCCTGCACTGAGGTTGGTTCTGCAGAATATTTGGCCTCATCCAGTTTTTTGCAAAAGAGAAAAAAATTGGGGGAAAATCTTAAAAAATAGTCCTGGAAGACAGTTTCCAAGAACCTGGGATACTACTGAGGACCTCATAGAGTGCTTTGAGGATCTATTTTGCATCCAGGCCCTCTTATCAATGTACCAGCCTGAAAACTTAGTAGCAGGTATCATTGAAAACTGGAAATTTCTCCTCTATAAATGATCACCACAAAGAATACAATGTTTGGAAAAGTCCTTTGACAGGACAAGAGGAAATGACCTCAAGCTGCACGAGGGGAGGTTCAGGTTGGAGATCTGGAAGAATTTCTTCACCAAAGGATGGTCAGGCTGCCCAAGGATGTGGTGGAGTCACCATCCCTGGAAGTGTTCAAGAAATGACTGGATGGGGCACTTAGTGCAATGGTTTAGTTGACATGGTGGTGTTTGGTTAAAGGTTGGACTTGATGATCTTGGAGATCTTTTCCAACCTTAATGATTCTATGATTTTAAATATCTGTGTGTATTTATTTATTTTAAATGAAATTTCACTGGACTCTACCCCACATATTCAGTTCCACATGTTCTGATCTCCATGCTGGTAGCTCAGCATGGGACTGCAGAAGCTGTTCCAGTTGGAGACAGTGGGAGTAATGGGAAAGTAAGGCAATGGGTGCTGGCCAGTCTGCCACAGAAGGTAATTTGAGATTATGAGATAAGAAAATTAACTGGATGGTTCTGTAAAATGATCAGTGGCAAAATGGAACTGATAAATATGCTGTTACGGTAGCAACAGAAGTAACTTGGTTGTGATAACTGCATGGGGATGTCTCAAAACTGGTTTCCCAAAGTTTGCCATATCAGAAAAATATTATTTTATCAGTGACACATTCCTGTTAAATTTCTGGAGCTATAAGCTATAAGCTTCCACAGCTATAAGCACTTCTGATACTTGTCCTTAACAATATCTCCCCCTGCAGACGAATGTCATGTGGCAAGAAACACTGAAAGGATTTGGCTGGTCCTAGAGCAGGGCAGCACAGAATAGGCAGGCCTGATTCTCTCAAAAGACGGCTGCCAACTGCAGTGGGACCTGCGCCTGCTTGCATCAGCACTGAATTCACACTGAAAAAAAGCCTGCTGATGGGATGGATTTGTTCTCAGCACAACTCTCTTGACTTCTGTGGATTTTCCCTTGCAGTGAACTTGTCCTGACATGCTCACATTGTGCAGTCAAGCAAAGCAGCAGAGTGTCTGGCTGGCAGGCCATAATCAAATTCCACTTCAAGTAATCCAGCCAGCCTGCTGCCAGGGGTTTGGAGCAAGGAGAGAGGCAGTGTGCCAAAGCCATCTCCTAGAGAACTGTATTCTTCCCTATTATTTAGTTATACTGATGCTGACAAATGTATTTTCACAGAATAATAGAAAGACTTGGGTTTGAAGGGACTTTAAAGATCATCATTCCATCCCCCCTGCCAAGAGCAGGGATGCCACTCCCTAGACCAGGCTGATTAGGACCCTACCAAACCTGGCCTTGAACAACTTCTCCGGACAACCTGTGTCACTGTCTGACCAGTCTCTGAGTCAAGAACTTCTTCCTAATATCTAATCTGAATCTCTCCTCTTCTAGTTTAAAACCATCCCCCTGTGTCCTATCACTATCTGCTCATGTAAAAAATTGCTCTTCCTCTCCTTTATAAGCCCCATTTAAGTACTGGAAGGCTGCAATAAGGTCTCCCCCAGAGCCTTCTCTTCTTCAGGCTAGACAACCCCAGCTCTCTGAGCCTGTTTTCATAGGAGAGGTGCTGCAGTCCTATATTTTCTACTTTGGGGCTACCTCGCCAGTGTTCAAAGCTCAGGGTGGCTTCTGATTAAACAGTCAGATCATCATCGATGGAGCTCAGCATCTCCCGCAGTGTTTGCTGTGATTAGCACCAGGACTGCTGTGGAGGAGTTTGTTCTGCCTCCTCTCCAGGTGCCATTTGCACCTGTGGCTTTGGGAGGCACTATTGCTGCCCTTTGCATGGGCAGAAAAGTTCCTATTACTGGGTATAGCAGTTCCTGCCTTAGGAAGACAGGCAGAGTCTGTTCCAGGTTGCCAAGCAGATGCTGAGTAAGAGATGCAAAGTCAGTTACTTCTTCAGATAACAGCAGTATGAGGAAGAAAATTAAAGCTAAGGCCCTTTGGGATAAGCACACTTATTTCTCAGAGCATGGAACTAGAATGCTAGAATTACTAGAATCATTAGCCATTTGTAGCTCAGATTCCTGTAGGATCTTGTTGGAAAGAAATAAATGCGTACTACATGATATTATGCCTTGTGACAAGAGATTCTGTGTAGAACAACTGTTGGGAACAGACAGGCATGAGTCTACTGTAGGACTGGTATGTATTAACCTATTTCTTTTAAAATGCTGGAAGTCACCTCACTGTGATTTGCAAGAGCTGAGAAATAAGACCACTTCCCTTCACTTTCACACAGAAATCCTCTTCAGAATTTCCGATGAATAAGGTTCTTCATTTCCTACTGGCAAATTGTGACCAGCTCTCTCCTTACCCTTAAGAAAGGGAAGCTGGCCATTGCCAAAGTACTAAATGATGGACTTCACTTGAGGATTTCATTTGAGGAGAAAAAAATAAAATAAAAAAATGGAGTATTTTTCACCAGAAGATAAACATTTCCACACAATGAAGAAATCTGTGTGAAGTTTTACCTTCCTCCTGACTAGGAAAGACCCTCCCCTGACACTTCTCCCTCCTCTTTCCCAAATAGTACTAATGGCAAAAATTAACAACAAAGTATCATGGCATTCTCTTAACAGCCCAGCTGGTACCCAGGTCAGAGGTGAGCGATTCAGCTGAGTGAGATTCCTCTTTGATGAAAAAGCGATTCCCTTCCTTCTCTGTTTCCTAACAAAGGTGGACTCAGACACTGGTATCTGAATGGTTGCTTAGTTGCCATGACTGCAGAGGGACTGGATTTTGTCACTTTGGGGCTCCCTCCCTGTCTGTGTTCCTTTTTCTGTGCTGAGAAATAACAAGATTTGGGAAACTGAACCTAAACTTCCAGAATTGTAGCAGTAGCTCTCCAAAATCTACTCGGACATTCTTGACAATATTCTACAAATACTCTACCTTGCATGAACTACACGTCTGAACAAAGATACCAATCAATCTTCTCTGCTATACCTGATTTGCATTCAGATTTTTTTGTGCTCTGTTTGTTTCTCATGAATGTATCACAGTAGTCACTGTGCATCCCAGGGTGGTGTACGGGAAGCTGTATCTTGGAGCCTGTGACATAGAAAAAGACAGCAAAATGCTTTTTGTTCACTAGGCTGAGCCCAGCTCTGTTTTGCTCTAACAAAAGGTCCTTAAATTTTTAAGCATTTTCATTTTTTTATTATTTAAAATTAAATTTAGCTGTTATTGAATAGACTGACTTTATAGCTGGTAAAAATGTAACTCTCTGGTATTACAGGTGCAAAGGTGATACTACACAGTAGGTTAGTAATAGCGTTATCTTCTAGATAAATGCAATTGTGATTTATGAGCTTGTAAAGCCTGGAAGTTCTTATAACAAAAGATTTTTCATGGGTTTGTTGTTGATACCATGGGAGTGGCCTTATGAACTCCAGGGCTGCCTATTTCTCATGGCAGCCCCACAGCCCCCACTGGTTGCCAATCTCAGCCCAATGAGCAAGGATTACACACTGTCACCTCCTGGGACAGCTGAGCAGGAGCCACGATTTGATTGCTCCTGGAAGTCCTGGGGGAAGACTTCAGTTCTTAATTTAAAATCAGAGATAGTGGAGGCAAAAAAAGTAGGCACTAGAACATTAAAACCACCTTGATTACATGAGTTCTAGTGGAAAGGAAAGATTTGTTTGTCTAAAATTACAATCAGAGGAAAAAATGGCAGGATATGCTTTCCAGGATAACAAATGTGCTTTGTTGCAGCCTGAGATGAATGGAAATGATGACTACAGCTACCTCAGAATCACAGAATGGTTGAGGTTGGAAGGGATCACTGGAGATCATCTAGTCCAACCTCCCTGATCAAGTAGGGTTCCCTGGAACACATTACTCAGGACTGTGTCCAGACAGTTTTTTAATATCTCCAGACACTTAGACTCACGACCTTGCTGCACAGCCCGTGAGCAATCTGTCTGATAGATTATGTCCCACAAAAGGTCTCTGAGCATTCTTATAGGTCTGAGGTGTTGGAAAATGTGCTGGCCTGCTACAGACTGGCAACAGTTTGTACTCCTTTCTTTTACCATCCCTCCATCAGCATTTTCAAGAGGGATTTGCATTGGGTCAGTCCAGGATGTGGGGAGACCAGAACCTAGTCAGAAATGGTCTGTGTTCATTAATCCCTTTCACATCATTGTTCCTATGAGACTTCATCTTAGTCTCTTCTTCTCTTACTGTGTAACTATTCATCTCTGCATCTCTGATGCAGAGGAGATTGCTGGTTCAGTGCATCCGCATTTCTCTGCTGTGAGCGAATGAATCCCACTGGCCTTTTATCCTCCACAGTGATATAGAGGAAGCTATCCACCATCATACACCTGTACTGCAACATCAGCAGGCCTAGCTGAAGTTGGGAGGGTCATATGCCATGTTTCCATACTGGTGTACTTTTGCTATCTCATTATTACATAATGGTCATTAACTGGAAGGCTGTAGAATAGAGGTTATTTGAGAGAGCTGATGTTTCCCACTAGGGAACTCACTAGGGACTCAAAAAGGAGATTTTCTGACTAGAAAAACGCATCTTCTGCCAAAGGCTTATATAGCCAGCCCTTTCTTATGACTACAACTTTCTTTTAGAGGAAAATGTATTCTAACAAGCATCTCTTAATCCTTCACCTACTGCTACAAAGAAGCCTTAGAATAAGAGTTCCTGCAGTACAACACTTTAGAAATGTATGTGCCAGGAGTGATAAAAAAAAAATCTCTTTTATACTTGGAAAACAAATCTGTTCCAGTTGGATGCACTCAGACATTCCTTCTGATTTGTTTAACATGCATCTTCTGTCCAGTCCATCTGAAAAGAGACCAAATTAATGAAGCTCAAAGATGTAAGGCCTTTAGATCTTTTCATGATATTGTGGGAAAAGGAGAAACAAAACTGCTGTAGGGTAGTGAGCATCAGACAACAGAAATAGCATTGATATGTGCCTTGATTTATTGTATAGCAGCCATATGGCAAAAGTTTTTAGTTTCTGAATAGATAGCAGAATTTTCTCAGAAGTTGCCACACAGGAAATCCCTGAGGAATCCTCACAGCAGGGAGACAGGTGGCTGCCCCACCACATATGCTGCTGTTGGAATGGAAATAGACCCATAACAGAGCTGCAGTGCTCTGCCCCACAGTAGCAACCAGTTCCTGCCTGCCTCATCTGGCATCACTTCCTTTAGGAAAGAACTGCTCTTTCTGCTGTGCCTTTGTGCTCTCTGGCTTGGATCAGCTTCAGGGCAGAGAGGAATTTGTGGAAGCTGGCAGCACTGTCAGCTGCAATCACTGAGTACCTTCCCTATCTTTACACAGTGAGTTTTGTCATCTCCTCCTTTCCTGTTGGCATCCTTTCTTGTCAGACAGTGAAAATTCATTGAGTCATCTTGCAGGTAGAACATTTTCTTGTTCATGAAACAAGATAAACACAATTTAAATATTAACATTTATTTGGTTGCAAAAAGAAGCTCTCCTCAGCCAATGACTTGTACTTTATCCCACCCGTAGACAGATGCCTTACCCAAAATATAATTAATGTTCCTTGTCCTGTCAATCTAGACAGTCTTATCCAGTTGAGGGAGGATTTGATGGTCAAAGACAGAGCTCTCAATAAAACTCTTTCAGCTCCCCAGTGGGCAGGTCTAGTGGAGGAACTCTGCTTTATCTCTGCTGTGATGACACATTGGCAGAGAGGCACTCTGTAAGGTAGAATGGGTCTGAACCTAATAGTTTTTTAGATTAAAGTGGGTGAGTAATCAGCTAGAAGAATGGAAACTCATTTCATTGAGTCATGACACGGTACAGGAAAATTACGTTCATTAGACAAGGTTTTATTGCCACACACAGATTGTGTGTCCCTGCCAAGATCAGGCTTCACGTCAGAAAAGGTGTAGTACAAAAGTGCATTAATAGACAGGCAGTGCCTGAAAGACCTTGAGTCCTAAGAGATGAAGAAGAGAAAGAAAGGATTTTTGTCTCTATGCTGTAGGCAGACAATGGAGGATCTCCAAACTGCACAGTGCTGCTCAGGGCTCTGATCCAGCTGATAACACTTAGTATTACTAAAAATCACCATTTGGGCAGGCAAGGCCAGCACCCTACAACATCACCTTGAGATGGCACACCTCTCATCCTGTCTTCATAAAATCATAGAATGGCCTGGGTTGGAAGGGACCTTAAAGATCATCCAGTCACAGCCCCCTCACCATGGTCAGGGATGCCTTTCACTAGATCTGTTGCTCAGAGCTTCATCCAGCTTGGCCTTGAAAATCCACAGATTCCCTGGGCAATCTGTGCCTGTGTCTCACCATTCTCACAGTCAGGAATTTCTTCCTAATATCTAATTTAAATCTACTCTCAGTTTGAAGCCATTCCCCCTTGTCATGTCACTACATGCTATTGTAAAAGGTCTCCCTCCACCTTTTTTGTAGACTCCCTTTAGGTACTGGAAGGCCACAATTAGGTCACCCCTAAACCTTCCCTTTTCCAGACCAAACAGACTTAGCAGATATGTGCACTCTGAGTATGGCTAGATTGTTTCCAGGTTAGACTGGTGATTACACAGACCCTCTGGCTCTTCAATCCCCAGTTTCTTTTAATTTCCTTGCATCACAGTTACTGTGGCCAAGTCAACATTTGGGTGTACACTAGAACATCCACCCATCGCTCTGTAAACAGGCTGCAAGAACCAACATTCAACCATGGGTCTTCTGTCCAGTATCTAACTGAAAAGAAACTTTCAAGTTGGCCGCCAGTAAAGGGTCATGGATTTCAAAGCTGAAGAGTAGACAGAGAGCAATACCTAGCTGCCCACATTTCACCATCAGCTTGTTCTAGACTGAGGAAGACTCAAGTTTCCTGCTGGCAATAGCTGGGCATTAAAACTCTGATATTTCTTTAGCAATCAATGCAATAAAATTAGATAAATAGTTTTCATTGTTCAGCATCACTCAAAGAATCTGAGAGATGATGAAACAATCTGGAAAAAAAATAATTTTCCTCAAGGTTTAAAACCCTTTCAGAAATTTGAGGAAATTTCCTAAATGGTCTTTTATAGATTTCTTTTATACTCCTAAAGAAACTTTTTTGTATCATCTTTAATCCATATGTACCTCGGAGTATGTCTCTTTTATATTGAAACTAGTTTTTACCTACAAGTTTCAGGAAAGGCTCATGATTTGCTCCTGTGCTAAGGACTCTGCCTTGGCACATCTGGAAATGTTGAAAAATATTTAAGCTGTCTAAACTACACTATCCATCACTTCCAAATTGGAATGACAGCAGGCCCTCTGTTCAGCCCCTACTCTGCACCATTAACCTGAGAACCAGACAACTCCTAAGCTTTCATTTACACTATGCTCTCATCCATGCAATGTTAAAGGGTACCAGTCGGAGAATTCCTTTCATCTTTGTACTTTCTACAGCTACAATCTGAGGCAATTAAAGAACATGACTCAGGACATGTCTACACAAGGCAGTGCAGTGCAGAGATTTTCAGCTACCACTGATTTTTCCCATAGTGCAAGTTCCTTTGCCTCACTAGAGTCATTAAAAAAATGACATTATGTACAACTTCCAGAGCTGAGACATCTGTTTCAATAGTTTAGCTATTCCAGTGCCTTCAAAGCACCAGAGATTGTGTTAGTCAACTGGAAAGAGTTAAAATATTTTTATGTTTGAACAAAAATCAAAAAGATACCCTTTTGAAGTTCCTAGTCAAAGGCTGCCTAAAAGACCAACAGATATCCTGTAGAAATAGTCAGCCATCCATTTTCAAGTGTCAGGTCTTCAGGACACTTCATTTCTCCTGTCCAGCTTAAAAATACCCTGAAGAAGTTTGCTTTTCAGAGACCATCAGGAGCTTAGAAGTTGAATGGCTTGAAATGGAGGCAGTCAGAACAAACACTTTTGAGAATTTGAGCAATTAAAAATAGAACTCTGCTGCTGTCTTGTTACTAATGCTATAGCCAAACTGAACAGTTTGAGAAAACATTTTCTGAAGTATTATCAGCCTCAGGTTTGGTTTTTCAGGTGTACTCCAAGCAGAACATCAGTCATTTAAACAGGATTCCCCCAAAATGAGACAGAAATTCTATTTGGTTTGTATTATAAAATTCTAGTGACCTTCTCCTCCTTGGAAGCTAGTACTCTCTACTCACTCCCTTTTTCAAAAGTAGCTTGTAATTTGCTTGGGGAGAGGTGCATTTAACAAAACTGTGCTTTTTGACACCATGTCTGTTCAATTTCACACAGAATCAGATTTCTGGACAAAATACAGTTTAGTCAGATTGCTGTAAATTTCCTGTTCAGGTTGCAATAAGTGGATGTAACAAGCTCCAGACCAATTGTATGTGAGCAAAGCCTCATTTACCCAGCACTGAAGGGTTGCTAAGGATTACACAGGTAAATTATTAGGGACCAGATCTGGCATCCTGCTTCCTCTTCACTGTCAAACTGCTGCCTCAATACCACTGGATACACGTAGGTGAGTGCCAGCACCCGGTTCAGATCTGGACACAGAGCCACATGAAAGACATATTGAAACAGAGACCAGTGTAGCATAAGAAAGGAAATCAAGCTGCAAGCAACAGGAGGTAGAAATATGATTGTGGAGAAGCTGCAAAGACATAGCCAAGTGAGGCAGACAGTTCCTGGAGAAAGAGCAAGAAAGACACATGGGGACAGAAGTACAAGAACTGAGGACAGGATCTGGGAGAGGAGTCCAGAACTGGCAAGGTGACAGGAAAGAGCAGCCTGGTCAGAGTGATAGGAACAGCAGGACAGCTCAGGCACACAGAATGGGGAACAAAGTGCTGAGCTCTGCTCATAGAAAGCAGCATCAAACACAGTGGCAGAGCAAACAGATCATCTGCAAGTACTGGAAGAGCTGAAGTGTGAAGAGCTAACAAAAGCCATTGGTAATGCCATGAGGCAGCAGAGCTAATGAGTCCCATGTCACTGATAACTTTAAGGTACTGTTAGAAAGCTGAGGAAATTCTTCTCTTTTTAGCATGTTAACAAGAGAGGAAGTTATGACACACAAGAAAATTATTCCACCACCTGCAAAACACTGTTAAAAAAATACAAATCAAAAACAAACCAAAGAAACCTCATGCTTTTAAACAATGTATAGAACCTAGGACTAAGTAATTTCATAATGACTATTTAAAGCTATCTTTTCTGCATCCTTTACTGTATTTTCCTCATTCTCTGTAGACATTTTGATATTTAAGTACATTTTAGTATTTATCCAACAATATAATGTTTTTCAATATTCTAGACTTTTTCTACCTGTTGTCTCCCAAATAATTGCAGTATTTCCATCAGGTTTCTTGAACCTTTAACTCCAGACTAAAATGACATGCTTCAAATGAACAAAAACGTTCAGTAAATTATAGCTCCCGTAGCTGACTCAGCATTCCCCTACCCAAATCAGATCAGCCCTTCTATTTACAATATTGAGTTATGCTGATATTACACTGTGAACACCCAGTTCTTCTGCCCTGTCACCTTTCTGTAAGTATAGTCTGTACTTTGGTAACAGATGTATGACTGTGTACTTCCCTTAAGTGAACATCCGTGTATATTACAAGCACTATAGATCTCTGTACCAACATTCTATAAGTTTCCTTATCCAATAAATCCATAAATCTGTCTCACCTGCACACCCCACCAGTCATGATTTTATGGTTTCTTCCACATCATTGCTCAGAATATTAAACCACACACACCCAAAACCAGCCTAAGCTACACACCCACACTGTGATAATCCCTTGTTTATAGTTACCCACTGGGGTTTAGCAAATAATTTATCTGGAAAAGGAACTCCTTGAGAATTAAAACATTCTCACAAAACCATTTTGCACAGTGCATAGGATGTGGGTTTGCTAGAGGACTGCATTGACTTCCAACTCTACTGGCTGCCAGGTAGAGACCATGGAAAAATAGTTCTACTGAAAATGTTTAGTCAGGTATTCATGGCATGTGAAAGACCATGCACAGAAATCTTGTCAGACCTACAGAAGCAGGGCATCTCTCTGAAGACATCTTTAGACATCTTCTCTACAGCCTAAGGCATGAGTAAGTCTTTAATTAAAGGACCACAGCACAATTCAACCATGGCCATCATCTGCAGTGGTGGGATTAACCAGGCATCACCTCAGACTGACCCTAATGGATGCCCCCTCCACATACTCTTACCCTTGCTTCATTTTAGGCAGCTTTCTCAGTTTCTGATGGTCTCTGGAGATAGCAGAGGTGACAAAAATTAGCAAGAATAGCATCAAACAAGAAGACTAAATGAATTACTGTCTTTCTTCTGTTCCTGTCCACATTTTTGATGCCAGGGTGTTTGACTCCTTGAATTTTGCTTGTCTATTGAAGAGAGAATTATTTTTGAAATCCAGGCCTAAAGCTTGGAGGAAAAGGAAGAGAAGGCTGTGTCTAAAGTGCAGAAAGAAAAGTGTCTGCCAAACATTGAGGAGGTTTAGCCTCAGTTTCCCAGAATTCCAGGTGTGGAGTCTGCAAACTGTCCAAGAAAGCTCAAAAGTAGTTGAAGCCTTGACTAGTCTTACTGAGATCAGTAGGGCAAAACACAGGCCTGCCAGAAGATATTCTTAAGTCTCTTACTGAACTGGTCTGAAAGATTGAATCTGCTCATCTGCAATCTGAGGAAATTAATCAAAAGGCAAAGGCCACGGTAGCTGGGTATTTGACTTAACCTTTGAAAATTGCCCAAGCATTGCGGGCCTGGCAAACATAACACCAACATTAAAATCTAGAGGGATAGCTGAAACAATTCTTTTCATGTTTTACTCTCTTTGTCTGCAGATATCAAAGCAGTTGACAACTTTGTACAGATATCAAGATGCAGTGGTTTGCAATGAAGAAGTAATTCTACAAGTCCACAAACAAGAACAGATCCTGGACTCCAGCCAATTAGATACCAGGGTGTGCTGTCACAGTACATGTCAGAGCTCACTCTTTTAAACACCATGTATTGTGAAAATGAAGTTAGGACTCAAGGAAGAAATCACTGTCACCTGCTTGCACAACAACTGAATTCCCCCGTATATCAAAATTAGACCAGACATCAGAAACCAAATTAAAGAGTGCTCTGGCACGAATGGAAAATTGTTATGGCATTACTGCAGGATTGTGTAAGTCCCATAGAGGACTGTGTAATAGGTAAAACCATCTCAACCTGGAGAAACTCCTCCTGTGAAGAGAGAGGTGGTACGAGACACTAGGGTGCTGCACACCATGGGTTCAATCCATGTACCAGCCTCTTCCTC
The DNA here is from genome assembly GCA_013396755.1 of Sclerurus mexicanus. Taxonomy (NCBI): domain Eukaryota; kingdom Metazoa; phylum Chordata; class Aves; order Passeriformes; family Furnariidae; genus Sclerurus; species Sclerurus mexicanus. The sequence goes on along the minus strand of VWZF01006461.1, from coordinate 27,223 downwards.
TTCCCTGGTGGGGGAACCACATCACCAGCCCCCAGCTGGCTGCAGCACAGGCCCCTCCTGTGCCAGCTCTAACCAGCCCAGGCAGTTCCTGATCCCTGGGCTGAAGGCATAAGCCATCCTCACAGACAGAAGCCAGGCTCAGGGACAGCCTGGGATGGTGGGGCTCTGGGATCAGCCAGGACCCAGCCTGCAGAGCCCACAGCTGGGCAGGGCTGGGCTGCAGCAAGCCCAGAGAGGGGCCCTAGGCTGAGCTTCTTTTTAGTTCAGGTTTTAATACCAAAATTAACTCCCTCCTTCTGTTACCACAACTCTGGAACATGCCTCAGTATGCTGGCAGGTGGAGGGAACATCCAGAGCAAGGTCAGCTCTCCCGTGGGCTTTCAGTGGTGAAAATCCCACAAGTGATGGACCAACCTCTCACCCAAAGCACATTGATGCTTACCAAAGCTGGGGAAGCTCAGCCCCTTGTTTTATGGGGAGAAGCCTCACCCTTCACTGCACTTTCCATTGCACAGTTTTTCCATTCCTGGATGGCTGGTACAATGCAACATGGTCACCATCACACCTTAAGGGCTGCTTATCTGCTCATGTGCCCATCTCCATCACTGCCACTGTTTCACTTTGGTGGAGCTTGGCTGTTTTACAAATCATGTGAGTGCTCTAATCCCTCAGCTAACCAGGTAATTTGACTCACATTTTTCTTCTTTGGACTTGCTAATTTTCTGTGAAAAATTAAATGCCTCCAGGCCAGAGAGCCAGCTGACCCACATGGAATGTGGGAGACCAAGGTACAAGAACTCACCTTGCAGAACAGACGCTTGAGATAAAGGAGAGGCTGGGTTTCCTTTTCACTCTGTGACCTCTAGCAAATTTTATCATCTCATACTGTTCCACCCTGAAAAACAGGAACAAACTAGCAGGTCTAAAGCCTAAGCCTGGGGAAAAAAATAATCAGAAATCAGGAGTGAACCCATGTGGTTTCACTAAGTGAATCCAACTACAGTAATTCATTGCACCTGGTCCCTTGAGCACAGTAGTTTGGTGACCTGTTCCTGGATGTCAGCATGCAAAGAGAGCCCAGAGCAATGTTTTACAGCTCATGGTTACTTAAAAGATTTTACTAAGTATATTATTGTGTTATTTTCTTCCTTTTAGTCCTCTTCTGGATTTACATGTTAACATAAAGCAACAGAAGTAATGTGGGATAAAATGAAAGCTACTTTCCATAATAAAATCTGAAGTGATTAGTATATGTTATTAAGTTGTTTGTTTTCTTTAATAAAGCTTTTCTCACAGATTATCCTCTGTTTTACTTCTATAGCAATAAAGGGAACTTGCCAGGACTTGGGGGTGTCATGCACTCTTTCTCTAAAAGGCTTATTCAAAACTACAGGGAAGATTTATGGGTTTGCCGTTCTTGGAAGCGCTATACTTACAACATTAACTGTGAGAAGGGGATTGCTTCTGTTTCCAAGCTTTAATGGATGTTTCTCCATCATTGCTAATTCTCCTATACTGGTTCTAGTCATAAGAAATTATTTTCATAGGGTGAAACTTGTGAAGTTAATAAGGTCATAGGAACAGATTTTGACAAATTTCTTATTTTTTAAATAATTTATAACTGTACATCTCTATATATTTACATAAATATGAAATTGCATTAGGATTTTTTGTGAAGCAGCTGTAGTAACAAGGTTTATAGCTTAATTGGAGAAGCCACTTGATATTCAGAGGGTTCTCTTATGGGGGGGCTGTAAGGAGTGACCATACCTTAAGACTATACTTTGAGAGGAAGTAGATTTATCCAGGAGGTAATGTATGGGAGAAATCACCCTTTCTGAAATGACTGGGAAGGGTTAAGAGGCTTGCAGGATTACTCAGTTCATGAGGAATTGGGTTGGAAGGCAAAGAACTGCACGAATTCATTTGGGATCTGTAGGAAAAAAAGTCCACTAGGCACAGACAGCTGTTTAAAATCTGGTTCAAGTAAGTGAAAGGCTTGCTAATGTCAGAGTGCTGAGGACAGGAGAGACAATGCCGGCTTCATCAGCACCAAAGGAGCACGCAGTGGTGACCTGAAAATTCCAACAAACTTCAGCATTCATTAAACCAAGCCCGAGATTGCTAATTTTAGACACAGCTGCTGCTGTAATACAAGTTATATTTAGAGAATGAGCCAGGAGTCCCTTTTGTTTAGACTAGATTGAACTGAGACCAACACCACCAGCTTTGACAGTAGAATAATGAAATTGAAACAGGCCAATAGTGGAATGAGACCTTTATCTCTGTAGGTAGCTTGGTTTTACAAACCTGTTGACAGAAATAAAAAAGCAGCACTCTGACTCTGAAAGAAACTACTGTTAGGGAATGGTCTCTGTACCCCACATATTTGTTGTGTATTGTAGATTCAATAATAAATGCAAAGTATATCAAGGTGCAGACACGAAATAACTGAACTCTGATTAGCCAGAAACAGTTGATTAGATTACCATCAAATCAAAAAAGAAGCAAACCTACATAAAAAATCCAGTTAGAGAGATAAATATCATCTGTTTCTTTCTGCAAGAGGTCTGCTCCCAAAATACACATTCAAAATTGTCTTTTATATCTCATTTATTATTAATAGGGAGACTTGAAAGATTTCTGGACTTTTATGAACTGATTTACTAATCTCATGATTGTAAGTGCAGCACCCCCAAAAGAAGAAGGAAGTAGTTTTACTTATGACAGCCTTTTCTTTATTCAAATATCCATTGCAATGCTAGCAAAACCTCTTTATTGCATTAATTGGGAGGAATGTTTCGGTCTTTACCTTGGTATGCTAGAAATAAAATACATTGAGATGTATTTCATGTCAAAGATAAGAAAGGCCTTAGCGGTTACAAATTTGATTATGCATTATTGTACACATTTGTAAGCACTGAATAAACTCATAAACATTACCTTGAAAGTGCATTTCTCTTAAATCACAGTAGAAGAGTACTATTCACTCTCAGGAATTTTGTCCATAGGCAGTTGACAACTGAAAATATTGATAGAAAAGCTGCTATTTTTTATTTCTATTATCTCTGCATTGGCCAAAATATAAGAAAGAGAATGAAATTTTATTCTGGCACCTGTACTCTAATAAAAATGCTACACTTTGTTTTCAAGGTATTACAGCTTTCAGACCAGGAATGAGAGAGTTTGAATTTCAAATTGAAGCTTCAGTTTGGAGAGCCATCAGTTAAGAAAACAACCTCAGCTTGTGCTCAACAGAACACAAAGACTTTACTCATCAAAGAAACATCCATTTATAACAGGCATTTTTTGTGTCCTGTCAAAGCATGTTACTCAACAGAGCAGTAGGGGGATTAGTAACATTTCTATATAATCTAAATTTATCTGTTTATAGATTTATGGCTGCTGGTTGTTTCATAACTCCTTGGTGAATGTTTATCAGAGCACTGACTTGAGTGTAGTTCCAACGGGAGTCCAGCATAGAGAGATTTCTGAAGGAATGGGAGATCTATCAGTGCCTTCTCACCCACAACATCAGTAAAAGCAGAATGAAGCCAGAGGTCACTGGGAGTTCCAGAAACAGACAGAAGTATTACATGCTGCAAAAACTGACTTAGTCATTTGTCAGGAGAGAAGGAGAAATTATTCCCTGAATAGAAACTACAGGGACATCCTTTTAGTCACACAAATTGTATGAATTCAACTGAAATGGATGAAAAAAACCCCGACATTGCAGTTAAATCAGTGCAAAGCCCAATGAGATACAGTCATACTATCTGAAAACCAGATAAAGATGTTTAGGTTTTATATGCAGATTTACAGAGCCCAGTGTATTCTAAATTAAGAGAATCTGCACAGAATTCTGCCATTTAAGAACAACCATTTAGTTAATTAATTTAAACTTTCTTCTATATACAGCCTCTGAAAGAAGAGGCTCTGGGATATACATGTTCTGCAAAGGCATCCCAACAAGACACCAGCATCTGATATCAGCCACCAACCTCTCTGCTTTGTGCAAGGTAGCAGTGTGGCAGACTCCTGTGGCTGCCCCAAACTGGTGGCTTAGGAGAAAGAGGTTTTGTATAATTTCCCTCATTCTTTAAGCTTTTCAAGCTCCCTAGCTTCTGACTGATTACAACACCATAGGCTGAGCATGGTGAACTGCAACTGTTATTCATCAGAGAACACCTGGATTCAAGAAAATGGAGTAACCAAATTTAGGTACTTGAGGACAATTACATGTGTTAGAGTAACTGTGCAGCAAGTTGCACTAGACAGCACTCAGTTGAACGGGTGAACTGCTGAGTTTGCATCTTTTATGGTTTGATTTGTCTTGCTTGGACAATTTTTTTTGGTTATATCTTCATTGTGCTGTCCCTTTGTGTGGCAATCAGCCTGATTCTATCCCTTGGGAAACATAACTTCATCCTGCAAAAATTAAGAGACTGTCTTTAAGATCCCCTTTCTGACCACCAGTCAGAAATAAAGTTGTATGCAGTATTAGCTGTCCATTTGAGGCTGTTGTGTGTCAAACTTATCATTAACAAGCTCTGCTATTGGCATCTTCTTCTGCAGATTTTATGTGGTACATCTGTTTGTATACCCTAAAGGCAATTAGTTCCCATGAGCAGCCCCAGTTTGCCTTGCCAACAGGCAGCATGTGAGATTTCTAATGCTGGCTGCAGATGGGGTAAATCTGGTGACAAAAAGAAACACAGCAGTACAGAGCACTAGGAAGCCAGTCATAGGGATTAGCTACCAGGTGTGCATCACTTGCATCCTTGATTTGAGGCAGAAGTAAAACAAAAATTGTTTGTATGATTGCCTGCAAATGCCCTTCTTTAGAAAGAATTTTAGTTTCATTGCATTAGAAATTAAGAACTGGTGTTTCTTTTCTTTCTCAGGTTGCTGTGCAGTCCAGCCTAGTAGTTTTATACAAATGTGAGTGTCTCCCAGGAGTCTTTCAGAGATACAGAGCAAGCAGGTGGAGGAGAGAAATAGTTGGCCTGCAAGGTGATTGGTTTGACTGTCAGGAATGGGGGATACTGTCACATCCCACTGGATTCAAATAGCAAGTAATTTCCTTGTCATTCTTCCCATGTGGAAAAGAGGTTATTAATATTTGTCCCTCCCTCAGAAGCCTTAATGAGTACTCCTGTTCACTTTTCACAGAGTACCTGAGATGGAATTAAACAGGAGTGGCAAAGTCACAGAAAAGGTCCCACAGCATGGCTAGAGGAATGTTGGTAGTGCTGCAGGGCTTCACATTTGCTGTGGGTGAGGAGGGGTCAAAGACAGTGCATCGATGGATGGATGGATGGGTGGATGGATGGATGGATGGGTGGATGGATGGATGGATGGATGGATGGATGGATGGACGGATTTATCAGGGAGCTGCTTTCTTTCCCAGACAGACTCACATCTTCTTGTCAGAATGATACAGAGCAGCACCAGTTTCATGAAAAGTCCCTAGGAAAGCACATGCCTACACGGAAGGCTCCTTGCTCTCCATTACAGTGCTAAGGACCGCTGTTGCCCAGATTATCATTTGCTGGACCATCATCTCAGCAGCTCTGCTGAAAATGCACTGTGTCAATGAAATGTGTATCTGATGGGCACTTGTATTCTCCCCCTCACACTGAAGTCTCCTCAACTGAACTGGAAAAGTGTGGTCAATGGTTTTGTGCAGGAGTGCACCTCTTTTGTCTTGAAATCACAGAAATCCTTTTCCCTGTCTACCGGCTGGCAAAAATACACATATTTTCATAGGAAGGGATTTTCATTGGAGAGGGATTATTACTAGTCAAGTAAGCATTTACCCTCTTGCTTTGTAGGGGTTTGTGTACAGCATGAGCTTGTGGCAGAATGCAGCCCCAGGCCCATTGTCAACACATCAGTTAACATCTAACTTGAAATATTTTTATGTTTCTGCTTAGTGTCCATTGATCTGTCCCTATTTCTCTTGTTTCTGTAAGTAGTCTCCTTAGTTACTTGTTAATGAGCAGGGTGAAAGGGAAAGAAATTCCGGACTTAATTTATGAAGCCTTAATGATCTTCATTGTCAGAATATAATTGAAAAAAAAAATCCACAGTCTGAGGTTTTCAGGCAGTGAAAAGAAATGCTGTACACTTTCTGATATTCCTTTGATTCTCATCATTCACGAAATCCAAGTGAAGTAGGCAATTTGTCTGCCTTTGAGATTTTTTTGTCAGATGCCAGTGCAAGGAATGCTTAAAAAAACCAGAACAGTAAAAGCCCAAGTAGCAGTGAGAATGATCCACCAGCTTCTTCTGGGCTGTCAGCAAACCACAGAGACTTCATGGAAGTCCAGAAAATGATCCTTTCTTTTTAAGCAGGGATGATGTTGTATCGGTAGTTTTTCAGCAAGTTCCTGAATTGTGCCCATGAAAACTTAACTGTTGTGAGTAAATTGAAATCTTGTTATCTGCTCTGCTTAATGACAGTTTCAGAAAGGAAGAAAATTCAGTCAATATGAGAAATCTCACTTATGCTGGCAATGAGAGCTGGGCAGGAGTTTTAAAATGAGATAATTTGTCTTTCTATCTGTGTCAGAAAAGAATCTTTTTAAAAGTGCACGCTTCTTTAACATACAACAGCAGCAACAAAAATTGCCAAAATCTCTTCAATTTCTCCAGCAAACAGCTAAGGGTGACAAAACAAGTGACACAGAATATGAGTATTCAGTTCATAGGTGTTTTTCTCAAGGTAGATAACACAGGGAACATGATATATGGCTGGACAGATTTTTTATAATCGCCTCCACCCTCTTGTCAATATATTTATTTGTTTCACCATAGGTCGTCCTCATTTTCCCCTGGCTGAGTACAGCTGGTGGATTACTATGTAGACTGTACCACACAGAAGACCTTACTCTGTCTTCCAGCATGGGGACCCTCTGGCACTTACAATATGCTCTAATTTTACTCTGTATTTCAGTGCTGAATACCACAGGGTAAGTAGCTCAGTACTGAATATAGCTTAATTCAGGAAGCTTAGCTGTTAATGATAAATATCCTTCACTTCTAAAATGTGGAATGTTTCTTCACTTTATAAATGTGGAGTGTTGTATAATTGAACCACATCATTTTTAAAAAGAAATTATTGAATTTATTGTTTGCCTTGTTCTGCACTGGTTTCTGTTGGAGAGAAAAACACGTAACATGGATTTTTAATAGCACATCTGAAAAGGAGAGATCTGGACAAAATAGCTCTTATGACTCAAATATACCTATAGCAACTTTTGCCTTAGGACTTGTGTGATGTGTAACAGTTTAAAGATTGCACCGGATAGAGACCAAGTGGCAATTTCTCACAGCTTTCCCTTTCTCATGAAAAAAGAAATTCAAGAACAATGAAGAAAACTTTCTTACTTTATCTGTCTTTACATATTCTTTATCCTCCTTAGCTTTAGCTCAGTCTGTTTTTCAGTTGCTTGCTGCATTTCATTGCATCATTTCGTAATGAATTAATTGTGATGTTTGCTCCTAATATTCCTATTTTTCTGAGTGTCATTGCTTGGATTTTGAGCACTGTGGACATTCATTGTGATGCATTCACTTAAGGATACACTCTCTATACTGTGCCAAGTACAGTAAGGATAATTAAGGAGAGGGCACCACAGAATTTGGAACTGAACCACATCTTCTGAAATTGTGGACCACAGTCAGAGTATGTCAAGAACTACTGTTGTAGCTTTGCAGTCCTGGAAATCCTTTCCCTATGCAAAACACCCACAGAGCAGAACCATTTATGCTGTGATATATGGTGGGAATTTGGTCTTGTGTCAATTCACCTCTTCAGGACTTTGTAGCACACAAGGACTGTGCATTCGTAGCTGCTTTTGTTTTGCAGTATTTCCAGGGTAAATCAGTAGTGCTGAACAAAACGAAAGTTTTGTGTCATGGGAGATTTGTAGCAGCTAAAGGTAATATGTAGCATTCCAACAATTAACAGTTACACAGTACATTGGTCTACTGGCATTGACACACTTTGCTCTGCAACAGTGGTGACAATAATGACATGGGCAAGTTAGTAGAAATCTTAATTATTATTCTGGTACTGTCTGAGCTGAGCTGTATCCATCCATCCTTTCCACAGCTCCTTGTACCCAAGAGAACTCCTTTCAGTTTGTTCAGTGGGATACAGAGCAGAGGATCCTTCCATAGTAGATGAAATGAACATATCCCACCTTTGACTCACTCTAAGAGCTTTGTCATGAAGGAGTAAGTTCCATATATAAAGAGAAAGTCAGACATGGATGAAACCCTGAGTCTATTCAGTTAATCAGTGAATATACCTGAATACATAGGCTGAGGTTCCAACATTCTTAAACAGTTTTTGAGTCACTAATTCCACAAGGGCTTCACTCTGTTCCTTTTCTTGGCAGGATCAAGCACAAGCCAGCTGGTGGTTTGAGAACATGGGATCCTGAAACAGGTAACTGCATGTCATTAGTGCTGTTAACACCCAATTTTGAACATACCAGTTCCTTCTCCTCACTTCAATGTGTTGTATTTCAGCTTACCTCACCAGATGTGATTTCAACAATAACTCAAGTCCATTTTGTGACTGGACCCAGCCTTGCAGTGTCAACCAGGGAGTGTGGATACGAACAAAGCATGACACTCCGACTGATGGAACAGGTCCTGATGGAGACTATCCTGATGGAAGTAAGTTCGTGGTTGTGGCATTGTTGATTTTCTTTTTTGAAGGAAGCTTGACTATTTTTATTCTTTCTTAAAGCCCTTTGAAATGTGTCAGCTTTTTTTTGTGCTAACACCTGTTTATGACTTTTCACCATATCAGTTAGGAATAAGTTAAACTGGATTGCATATCATAGATTGGATATCTTTATCAGTGCATGGAAGTAGAAGAAAGCCAATTATATCATGTCTAAGGCCTCATAGAGAATATAGTGACACACAAGAGACCATTTTCAATACAGAGCTTGTGACTAAATTACACTGATATCAGTTAGGGGCAACAAATGTAATGATCACTGTACTGGCACTAAATAAAGTTCACACTGGCAAAAGTGTTACAAAATCAAGGCTGAAATTAAAGAATATGTTTAAAAAGCCAGTCCTCAGCTACCTGTGATTTAAAACTGGTGTCTAATGTGGACATATTATCAAACAAATGCTCCATGGCTCCATCTCTTATGTGTCTAAACCACTATCCTTGCACAAGAATATCCATTTATGGGGATCAGTCTGCAGTCATTCCACTTTTCGTAATTATCCCAGGACTGAAAGGTCAGCTACTGTCAGAGTCAGTAAGCGGATTAGAACAGTCTTAGTTGGGATTTTTGCTAAATAATTTTCTGCATTTTTAATATTATGATAATAACAATTAAAATTGCCTGTTGAAAGAAGAAATTAAATATTTTTAATTTGGATTAACACAAATAATCACATTTTGCTTTTTTAATTGACACAGACCATATCACTTTAAATACGACTTAGATTTTCTTACCAACTTAAATATATGACTAAATGTTAGATGCTATGTACAGAGCCATACTTTGCCATATAGAAATGGCAATTCATTTATTTTTGATTCCTTTCCATGGTCAGATGGGAGACACTTGATTTCAGTTGCACTGGGGAAATTTAACTTTGATCTTAACCCACATGACTCACAAAACTTCAGGCTTAATAAGGCAAAATCTGATCTCATACTGAACCAATCAGACCAAAACATTTCATATCCTAAAAGAAATACTGTGAGTTTCTGAATTTTGAAAAATTTCCTTCCTTTTCATAATGTCAAATATAAATATTTTTAATAAAATATCAGCATTACTTTCTGTTTCTTAAATTTTGAGATAAAACCAAATGCTAACAGTTTGGAATTTTTTTCCTTGTGCCAGGGATTTACTCATTTTGAGACTAAAATCTCTAGGAAAAAAAGTATATCACACAAGAGAAGGTGTATAGCAGATTGTATTATTTTCCTTTGAGGAAAGTGGGAATTGACCATGAATCAATGTGGCAGTGTGTCTGGAGATGCTGTCTCTTGAAAGAGTCCTACATCTTTAATTGTGATCCCAAAATAAGTGTTCACATGAGATGGAACATACTTGCTTTGCTCTCAGGCTCACATTCTACTTTGGATAAGTATATGGCATTAACCATTGCATTGCAAAGTTCTAACACCCTCTGCTTCTTTCCACTGATAATGATGTCCTTTATTTCTTTCGGAGTTGGGTTGCACTTCAGTTTTAGACAACATCTAACAAATTAGGAAGATTCAACTGTATTTTAATTTTTTTTCACTGTGCAGAGGGTTATTTCATCTACCAAGAAGCAAGTAATCTGATCCCATTCGACACTAACAGGCTGGAAAGCCCAGAGACTGTAGTTTCTGAAAAAATATGCATAGACTTCTGGTACTATATGTTTGGATCAGAAGAGATGAATGAGCTGAGAGTGCTTGTCCAAGATGGCATACAGGAGTCTGTGGTGTGGCGTCGCAAGGGAAACCAGAGTTCCTTGTGGAACTATGGTGCCATCACTCACACTTTTCCAACACAGAGGAAGATAAAGGTAATATATTTGCAGAATAAATTTCTTTGTACAGTGTCAGTATATTTTCTCCATTTACAGGTTGCAAAATGTTGTGCATATAAGCTAGAAACTATAGCCAAGATTTTGTAAATATAGTGACTTCATGATTTGTGTCAATGAACTAAAAGAAGAAACAAACAGCCTCCTAGTTTTACTAGTGCCATTCGTTAGGGTATAAGATTTAGTTTAGTTTTCTCTCTTTTTCCTTCCTTCCTTCCTTCCTTCCTTCCTTCCTTCCTTCCTTCCTTCCTTCCTTCCTTCCCTCCTTAATTTTATCATGAAGACAAGGACTTTAGATGTCTTAATTAAATGCAGGTTTGTCTGCTGTGAGTTTGAAGGTTTGAACTTTGGTATACAGCCTACATTGAACTCCTCTGTAGAATCCAGACAACTGATTCTCATAAATCATTTATAAGTCAGTAAAATAGGGAACAATGTTTCTTGCAGTCCTTATCTTATTACAGAACATATATTTTAGGCCTCTGAGGGAAGCTACAACCTCAGCCGACTTGACACCTTTAGCAATTAATGAGAAAGTTTATTTCGAAAATAATGCTAAGAGAAACGGTCTTGTGTTTGCCTAAACAACTCTGGTGCAGTGATCACTCTGTGTCCTGCCTAGGTAATTTTTGAGGCTGTCCGAGGACTGACAGAGTATGGGGATACAGCACTGGACAATGTGAGAGTAAGGGATGGATCCTGTGGTAAGTGTGTTTGCACCTGAGTACATATTGCTTCCTCATCTCTGTTTAAGCTGTTACCCATTACTCTATTCTGTACACAATATAGCAACTCCTCAGAACTTCAAACCACAGAAGAGAAATGGCAAAAACTTTACAGCTCACTTCATTTGAGTGTTATGTGTTTTGCTGTAGTTTCTTCCTAATTCTTTCCTCATCACCTCAAATGTCCACAATAAGCTGCCCTCCCTTCTCTGCACATGTGACATTTTTCACCAAGTCCAGCAAACTTTACTTCACTTTTAAGTCGGAAGTGCATTTCTAAAGCCAGAGAAGGCTATGCACATCGATCTTGGACACCACATTAAATACTCTAATCAACATTTTACAGTAAATATCTGTTCATACAAGAACATCGAATACACAGTACAACGATATGTCACAAAAAGATATAACAGTGAGTCAATAACACCAAGTTGCAACACCAGCTTTGACAACAAATCAGCAATTTGAACTTGTTCTCGGACCCTGTAACAAATCAGCCAAGACTGGCACAAGCTGTGGATAACTGGGATCCATTTTTACTGACAAGCATGCAATACTTACAAAATGTGAATTGAACAACAAATTTGCTGAAAAACCTACAAAAAGTGTCATTACATCTTAATAGGTCTTGCTCTCTATGAAATACTACCCATATAATGACATCAGGTGTCTCAAATTTACACTACCTGGGACAAAGATTTCTTTTCAGGTCCACACCCTCAGAATATATGATTTTATTTAAAATTCTGTGAAAAAGATTTGGGACCTTCTTTTATTTGAGAGCTAGGGAGAGCCAGTTCTTCATTTCTTCAGGTGTATTAGCACATGATTCACCCACCGGATGGTGCACAAACATAACTCCAAGAGATAAGAGCTTCTCTGTTCAACTCACTATCAGACCTGCCAACACTTGCTGACAGGAGGACCTTCATATGTCTTAACATACACCAGAGGGAGTCACTTACCCGAATGTAAATACACATCCAGCTCCAGAGTGGCTGCCCGAGCTCAGCCACTGTGATCAAGCTAACAATTGGATGAGCTTTCCTAACTGCTCAAAAGACCCACACATCCCTGATTTCAAACATAGGCAGTTGTACTTGCTTCACTGAAAAACTTCTACATTTATGCTGGTAAAGAGGAAGTGAAAATGAGTGTGTGTTGGTGTGTAAATAGTGTTCACCCTGTAACGTTAAAGCTCATTGTATTGCCTCGTCTTTTCCACTAACAGAAGCTGCCCCTACACCTGTACCACCAACTCCTACACCAACAGAACCTACACCACCTCCAGTGACAGGTAATTTTAGCCAATCACATATGATAGTCAATGGTTTGTAGAGGGACACCTATGTTTTTTAGTACCAGTACTACTTTGCTTCAGTTAATTTCTGTGGGTATCTCTCTATGACATTGCCTTATGCGTATCTGCCTTTTCTGTTTTGGTTCTTTAGGTGTAATCTATAAAATGAGGATGACTGTGTTTTCCCACTGCACAATGAGGTGGGCTTTCTGGATGCATCTGTGTGTTAATGAGAACATATTCCTTTTTTCTGTCTCCAGAAGCAATTTGCAGTATACATGGAGATCCTCATTATAACACATTTGACAAGCAGCGTCATGACTTCATGGGCACCTGCACCTACACCCTCTCCAAGCTGTGTGAGAGCAACAGCTCCCTGCCCTACTTCAATGTGGAAGCAGCTAATGAACACAGGGGGGAAAACACTCGTGTGTCCTACATCCAGTATGTGGACGTCGATGTTTATGGCTACAAGATCAATCTGGGAAAAAACAGAGCTGTCAAGGTAAGTGTGGAGCCCACTGTCTATCACCAGTAATTCATAGTATGAGTGAAGAAATTGTTGTACAGGGACCACAAATTTCCAGCATCCATACAGTAATATTTAGAACATGGTCAGATATTTAGGAGCAAGAGTAATGTGGAGTTCTTAAACACTGGAATTTCAAAACTGAAAGTATGGGCTAAAATTTTGTGCTGCATTGTTAAAAGGTGGGGTTAGAGCTGACACTCCAGGTGAGGTTGGTGGGCTAGCCTACCTTTCTAACCTGCTCCCCATGCTCAAGCTTGGTATGTAACAGGGACTAAAAGCCCTGCATTAACTAAGTTCATGCTGGTAGTTATTTCTCGGTCCTCTGTGGTAGCCTGTAAAGCTGCATGTTCATCCCTGATTTCTAATTATTCCACTTCACCGTTGACTTCATTTAGCAACTGGCATTTGCCATAAAGCATGGCCAGATGACTGTCCTTACACTGATTGTGTCATTTGGCCAGTTATTGTATTTTAAGCCTTTTTATGGATCCTTTCCATAACAGGCCAAGACAGCAGAAATGTTTGAGTCAACCCCCAGAAAATGAGCAGGTCACCTCACCTCATTCTTATAAGAAAATACCACAGTGATTTAAGTGACAGGAGATAAAGGCTTGAATGTACACCGAAACTTTTCTGATCTGATCTTAGAAAGATAGAAAACTCATATATCCACATTTGTCCTACAGCCTCTCTTTTGTACTTTTTCCCTGTACTTGCTGTTTTTATTTTATATATATATATATATGTTTCTAAGCAAGCTAAACCTTCTTACATTTCTAATAAGAACAAATGAGTAGATACTAATTTTGGTACATTTTAAATAAATTGAAAATTTTACTTGGAAATTTAATCTCTATTGTCTGGCGTTTCAAATGTGAAAATTAAAAGAGAAAGAAGGAGAGAAAGAAACAAAAAGATGCTTTTTTGAAATTTGTCCAATCCTGAAAATCTTCTAAGAATCCGTTATAATTACAATTTCTTAATCTGATTTGATTAAAAAAAAAAGAGTAGGTCTGTAGACAGTTGCTGCTGGCAGATCTCATTAAGTCTTGGACTTCTGCCAGCTGCATCTGGTTCACCAAGATGACACTTGTAAGCTACATAGCCATGTTGTTGTGGCCTCAAGACCCTCGATTATGTGGCCTTATACAACATTGACACTAAATAATAGTTACCCCAGTGTGAGTTCTTACTGCTCACTGTGCAAGCCTTCTGCTTAATACAGGGATCTAAGAGGGTCATCATTACAAATATTTCTTTCTACGTGCTCATAATGCTTGTCCTTCTCTGTGCCTGCAGGTTGATGGAGTCAGCCAGGTGGTCCCTCTGACCTTGGAGCAGGGTGTCAATATTTCCTTCAGTGGGCAGTATGTTGTGGTTACTACTGACTTTGGGCTGCAGGTCAAGTTTGATGGAAATCACAGAGCAGAAATCACTCTGCCCAGTACCTATATGTCTAAGGTCTGTGGAATATGTGGAAATTATAATGGGCATAAAGCAGATGACTTTCTTAACCCAGATGGAGAGATGGAAGCAGACTCAGCCAGCTTTGGCAACAGTTGGCAGGTTTACAATGACTCCAGGTGGGTCTTAGCTGTTGGTTATGCAATGATTAGTGTTTTAAACAACTATTGTATGCGGCTCAAAAATGTCAGGCACATAAGATAAAATATATTTTTGTCAGTCTACTTACTTTACCCATCTGGGTAAAGTTTCACAGATAATTTAACTGTGCTTCAAAATAGAAAATTTCTTAGAATCTTTTAGGCTGGAAAAGACCTTCAAGATCATCGAGTCCAACTCTTAACCCAGCACTGCCCTGTCCACCACCAAACCATGTCCCCAGGTGCCACACCTAGGCATCTTTTAATATACCTCGAGGGATAGTGACTACACCACTTCTCTGTGCAGCCTCTTCCAATGCTTAACAACCCTTTTGATGAAGAAATTTTTCCTGAAATCTTATCTAAATCTTTCCTGGTGCATCTTGAGGCTACTTTCTCTCACCCTGTGACCCAGAAGAGATCATCTCCATCCCACTACAATCCCTTTCAGGTAGCTGCAGAAAGAGGGAAGGTGTCCCCTGAGCCTCCCCCTCCCTAGGCCTAACAACCTCAGTTCCCTCAGCTGCTCCTCACAGGACTTGTGTTCTAGACCCTTCACCAGCTCCACTGCCCTTCTCTGGACATGCTCCAGCACCTTTATGTCTTTCTGGTAGTGAGGGGCTCAAAACTGCACACAGGAATCAAGGTGTGGCCTCAGCAGTGTCAAGGACAGGGTAATGATCACTTTCCTCTTCCCACCTCAAATCTTAGTCCACATATTCTTTATGCTTGGAGAGAGTCCAGCTGTCATTGAGGTGAGGGAGTTTGTTCCCTCACATCATAATGATTCATCAAGAAAAGCTCAGGCTTCTGCTGGGCTCAGGCAGCCAGTAACATCC
Source organism: Sclerurus mexicanus (assembly GCA_013396755.1). NCBI lineage: Eukaryota > Metazoa > Chordata > Aves > Passeriformes > Furnariidae > Sclerurus > Sclerurus mexicanus. Next base: position 11,633 of record VWZF01006461.1, on the reverse strand, counting down.
TTGCAGCCTGGCCATGGGGAAGGACTTTGTCCCTGGTTTTGGGGGCTGGCTCGTTCCAGGTGCTGGGCACTGCACCCAAAACCTCCATAATCACATCACATACCCCTGGAGGGACCACTGGGCCTGAGTTTTAGAGTTTTCAGGAGCATCAGCCACTGAACTCAGCAAAAAAATAAATGGTTTAGAATGTCTTTGTAAGTGATGGTCTCCTTAGGTACTTCGATGCAACCCAGAGCACACAGCTGCAAGCAAACAGTGCTCCCATGTAAGAGAGACACTCCCTTTCTCATTTCCTCTGCCATGCTGGTAGGAGAGAAAGGCCATGGGGGATCCTTTTATCTCCTAGTGAAGGGCAAACACAAAGTAAAAATACATCAAGTACAAATACAGACCAGACAGGGAGAATGGCTGATAGGGCCTGAAATGTCATGCACGGCTGAAGCCACCTGTGGGCTGCAACAGATAAAAGAAGGGGCTACTTCCTCAGCCAGGAAGGCTTTCCCTTTGCTGCCCAGCTAAAAGACCTAGATTTGCCATCAGCAAGTTTCAAAATGCTAGTTATAGTAATGTTTTTATGTCATTTATGACTGATTTTTAGACCTGATTGATTTTTCAATGTACCTTGCAGGTTGGATAATTGTTCTCTTGATGATCTTCTGAGTAGCAGCTCAGAAAATGTTTTTAAAGAGAGTTTTTTTTTTAATGGCATGCCTTGGTATCAGTAGGTGTGCCGTTGTTTTGTACAGTTTTCTAATGGCAAAACTATTTCTTCCACTCTTCACATAATTAAGAAGTAAATAGTAATGGCAATGGATATAAATGGGCAAACCTAAGTCTCTCCTGCAGTGTTCACCAGAGGGAATTACTTCACTGATAGGTCTCAGTGCCATTTTAGGTTCCATGGATTATCTCACCAAGATCAGCCAGAACAAATGAGTCTTTCATAAGTTTTCAACCTGAACCAGATTTCTTGACCCTTAGGCATCTCAGCACTGGACTGATGTACCTAGGCAGCTGGATTTCATCCTGTTTGTTTCAATTCTGTGTGCCTGAAGAGAAACTAAAAATAGGAGGAGTTTATTAAAGTTCCTTAATTTATTTACCCTTCCTAGGAAGCATATTTGTGATTATTCATGAGCATCACATCTACATCCTGGATCACAGGATTTTCCTCCATCTCCACTCAGTTAGATGCTAAATCTGTATCTTGGACACACATGTACGTCTCACCAAGAGCTTGCATTTAGATTTCAACTCTCAGATGAAAATTGTCAAGTGTGAGCTTTACTACTGACTTGGCTAATTTTCTTTTGTACATTTTGATGTATGTTTCAATGTACATTTCAACATTGTTTCAACTCTTCTGAGATACTCCACTACTTTTTTATAATTTCATAATATTTTACTTAATAGTAGATGTTTAACTCTGAATGCTTTCACTTTCTATTTCCCTTTCCAAGTAGACACCCTGACTTACCAGAAAGCCAAAAATAAATATCTGGGTTTCTTCCAGGCCTCTCAAAGATTATCCGGTTGAGATCATATCTGATTTTCTATTCTAAGAGTTTGAAATCTAGGGACTTAAAAATATGATATGCTTAGTCTGGGAACAGACCTGTAGTTTTGTTAGATGTGATTTGAAAAGCACCTTTGGTGCTGGTGTATCTAAAATCCATCTATTAATTTTTTCACATCTTTTTTTTCTTTTTTTCCACATTAGGTGCTCACAAGATGATGGCCACACTCCAAACTGCACTGATGAGGAAAAACATATGATCCATAGCAAAGAATACTGTGGTCTGATCACAGATCCAAATGGTCCATTCCAGAACTGCCACTCAGTAGTCGATCCACAAAGTTATTCTGAAGGCTGTCAGTATGATCTCTGTGAACTTCATTTGGACAGTGCAGCCCTCTGTGAAAACCTACAGGCTTATGCAGATGTGTGCCAAGCTGCAGGAGTCCAGCTGGCACCATGGAGAAATGCAACCTTCTGCCGTATGTATCAAAGATTACTGGAAGTTACCACTTGTCAGGAGGGTATAATGAGGACTTCCTGAAGACAGAGCATTACAATAAACTGTTTTGAATTTCTATAATATTGAGAATCTTGACTGATCCGGCTAAAGATTTCAAGGTTATAAGTAGTCCTCTCTTTGATTCCTTTGGGAAGATTCTAGAGAAAATAGTTAAGCTGCTTTGAGTGAAAGGAAAAAATACTGTCTAGTCCATATTAAAATAGAATTGCAGACTTCTCCTTTGAGTTCCTCTCTTCAAAGAGAGCGATATGAAGGAAGAACACATCTGACAAGGTGAGCAAGAGATCTGGGATAAAGGGAAGAGAGTATTGGAAAAACAAGCAGTGGCAGAGAATACCACATGTTTAAGAAAATATGGAGTGCCATCCCTATGGGTCTGGAGGAAAGCATCTCTGTCCTGAACAGGTATAGTCATTCATGGTTTCAGATGAAAGAGGAGGCAACACAGGTAGGCAGCCTGGAATTACAGGCCAGGACTGAAGTAAGGAGGCTGTGCAATACTGAAGCCTAATTCCTTTCTGACTTTTGTTTTCGGATTTGACTTCAGTCTCTATCTGGAGCATTTTCTCAGCTGGGGACATTACTTAGGCTTTTTCTTACAGAGCTTATGTGGTTTTGAAGTGGGAGTGAGCTGTCTCTGCATCTGTCGTTTCTGCTGAAGGAGCTTGCAGGATCTCTCCTTCCTGCCTTGTGCCTATTTCATTTAATGGACCTGAATATGTTTTTGTTCTCTACCAACCTCACTAACATATTTCCAATAAATCACCTAGGCCAAACTCAGTGGGAAGACAGGCATGGAAATGTGCAATGTAATTGTGTGATCTCTGACTCCTTAGAAAAGCAAGCTAAAAACAGAGTAAGAAAATATGTCATTAAAAACTGACCACATCACATAAACGTCTAGAAGCTGACAAAAATATTGCTCAGGAAACTTCAGTTCTCACATCTTCTTAGGATGCTTAGGACAGCATTTAAAACCCCTAATTACCTTGGCTAGCTGTATGTCATTTGTGTAATAGAATCTACAAATAGAATAGAGTACTTGTACATCCCAATCATTTAACAAACAAAGAAGTCCCCAGTGAAGTGAAAAAATATGAATTAAGAAGCTATGACATGATTAGAACTAAATATCGGGACTATAACCTAAATATAGCACATGTCTAGGACAGAGAGCTAACGTGACACTGATATTCTGAGTCCAATGCAAGAATTCAAACAGTCATCTTCGGGAACAAGAGGAGTCCCAGGAAATGCTCCCTATGAGTAAAACTGTAAATAGCCCAAACCTCAGAAGAAATTTAAGTGTGGTAAGACAAAAAAGACATGCATCAAAATGGCCTCTAATTTCAAGATGTTCCCAAACATTTCAAAAGAAATCACAATATGATATTAAACAAACCACAATACTTAAGTAGTTAAAAAATATTATTATATCTTTATGTTTTATTACACAGCATTAGCCTGTCCATCCAACAGTCACTATGAGCCCTGTGCTGCAGCCTGCCCTGCCACCTGTGTCGACCCAACAGCACCCTACACCTGCAGCCTGCCGTGCGTGGAGGGCTGTGTGTGTGACAGCGGGTACCTGCTCTACAACGACCGATGCGTGCCCAGCCAGCAGTGCGGGTGCTGGCACAACGGGCAGCACTACCCCGTGGGCTCTGAGTTCTGGACGGACAACACCTGCTCCTCCAAGTGCACGTGTCCCGCACGGGGAAGCAAAGTCCAGTGCTTCAATGCCTCGTGCCCCACAGGCCAGTACTGTGGGGTACAGGGTGGGAAACCTGTGTGCCTCGAACACTCCTACGGCATCTGTCACGTGCACGGGGACCCTCACTACAGCACCTTTGACAAGGTGACGCACAACTTCATGGGCAACTGCACCTACACTCTGGCCAAAGTGTGCTCCAACTCCACCTCCCTGCCCTACTTCAATGTGGAGGCCAAGAACGAGCATCGTGGCAACACCAGAGTGTCCTACGTGCGCAAAGTGCTGGTTGAGGTGTACGGACAGCGCATTGCCATCCTCAAGCAGGAGAAGAGCCAAGTGCTGGTAGGCAGTGGGGCTGGCACGGACGTGGCGTGGGTGCAAGGCAGGGCTGGCTGCTCTCGGCAGGGCCTGGCATGTACCAACCATCCGCACAGTCCCAGGCCCGGGGGGGTTCCCCTGAAGTTTTGTTTTCCCCTTGTGGAGGGCTTGGAGGAGGAAGAGACAAACAGGGAATGTGTTCCGTGTTGAGCAGAGGCCCCTGCAGAGTGCAGAACACAGACATGGCTCTGTGAGCCCCAGGGGTGTTGGGGTGTGAGGGCGTCCCAGGCAGCTCTTTGCCACACCTGGCCTGGCAGCTGCTTTCCCTGGACAGGAGACCCCAGGGAGTCTGGCGACAAGCCCAGGGCTCATGGTGCTGTGTCTGCCCTAGGTGAACGGTGTGCGCCAGACCTTGCCGGTGAGGGCAGCAGGAGGTGCCATCGTGGTGAGCAAGAGCGGCCGCTACATCGTCCTGGAGACAGACTTCAGCCTCAGAGTGTCCTACGACACTGACCACTCGGTGGAGGTGAAGGTGCCCACCACCTACTTCAACCTGACGTGTGGCATGTGCGGGAACTTCAACAACCGGAGAGAGGATGAATACATGATGCCCAACGGGCAGCAAGCCGCAGACTCCAATGCGCTGGGGGAGAGCTGGCAGGTCCCAGACAGTGACCCCTCTTGCGGTGTCCCTGTCCCCTCCCCACCCTGCAGTGCAGAAGAGGAGAAGCTCTACCGCTCGGACCAGTTCTGTGGCATACTGACCAGCAGGCCCAGCTCCTTTGAGAAGTGTCACAGTGTGATCAACCCTCAGAGCTACTTTGACACCTGCCTCTATGACCTTTGTGCCCTGAATGGTGGCCAGGAGTTTCTCTGTGCTGCTCTGGAGGCCTACGCTGATGCGTGCCAGGCAGCTGGCGTGACTCTTCTGCCCTGGAGGAATGCTACCTTCTGCCGTAAGTTTCCATAGAGAAATGAGTCTTTGAATAGCTCCGTTGTTGTCTTAAGAGGCTGAGTTTAGCCAATAACTTGCCTACCTTACATTTCTTAAATTCCTCACATAATTACAAGAATGTATTGAGAAAAAGAATTCTGCAAAATTCTTGCCATTTTTGTTTTCTGTCAGAGACTAGAGGAGAATTTTGCTCATTAACTCAAGAATGTTTGTCATACCAGTAGCAGTGTGGCCTTGCTAATGTGGAATCATCTCTGTTTTGGATGATGTTTTGCCTTTAACAGGCTTGCTTACTTCAAGGTTACATGTAATGAGTTTAGCAAACAAACCCTACCCTTGTGGAAATGTGTTGTCTATGTACAAGATCTATTGTAGAGAGACATAGTTTTTATTTGGATTTGGAGATGCTTAATATCCAGGATATATGGTTAAACAGTCATGGGTCTTTTTGTGTAGAATATTTACTGGTTTACTTTCTGATATCAAAATAGGAACAGAATTTCTATCTTCAAAATCCTCCACAATTGCCACTTGCTCAAAATATCACAGGATTGAATAGTGGTTTCTTGTGAGTTGTGATTGTTAATTCCATGGCTTTTATTGTTTCTCAGCTGTTGCATGCCCTCCCAATAGTCATTACAATCCATGCACCAGTGCTTGTCCAGCAACCTGCACTGACCCTCTTGCATCGAAGAACTGCAGCAGACCTTGTGTAGAAGGATGTGAATGCAACGATGGCTTTGTCATCAGTGGGGGACAGTGTGTGTCCATGAGCAACTGTGGCTGCCTTGAGAATGGCAAATACTATGAGGTTTGTGCCAGCTCATAGTACTGGATCTCATTTCAGAGTTCAACATTACTATTAGCTCTTTTAATTTATATTTACTTTATTTTCTCTAACAGAAAGGCGAATCTTTTTGGCAACCAGACTGTGTAGGCCAATGTGTATGTGCTGGAAATGGGACTGTAGTTTGCAATTCAGACACATGTGAAGTAAGTGAAGTTTGCAAGGTGCAGAATGGACTCCTGGGTTGTTATCCATTGAATCCCAGCACCTGCCACATTTTTGGGGATCCACATTATATAACCTTTGATGGAAGACTGTACCATTTCCAAGGAGACTGCAATTATACTGTTGTTGAGAGATGCACAAATTCTTCTGAAAAGTTTGTGGTGACAACCAGAAATGAACATAGAGGAAACCCAAACTGGACAGCCTTGAACTCAGTTTCTGTCACACTGAAAAATCTTCACATTGTTTTGAAGAAAAATAAAGAGACCTATGTAAGTGTTCTTCTTTAGGCATAAACAATCCATCACTATACACTTAACATTTCTGCCCAGAAGAACTGAATCAGGCTTCTCTGATTTAGTCACCTCCAAGATTGTACATGCTAAAAGTCACAGATTTTTTTTTTCTAAAAAGGCAGAAATCAGCATAGCTTCTTTTTGTCCATTCAGATCTTTTCTAAATGAACTTCTGGATAAAAAAGCTTCGTCCATAACTTCATATATAATAGAAAGCTTTTACTGAACTAAATGTCAAAGATTTGGCTTTAAATTAACTATTCTGAGTATTGCTTTGTGTATAGTTGTGACAGCACAAAGCTAAACTTGTCCTACAAAGCACTATTCAAGGTGTGAGATAAGTGTACCTCACTTTAACTTCTGTTTAACCTCAAACTTCTGTTATCTGCATTGTTCACTAGAACAAGGCTGACTTGGTGAAGAAAGCTGTAGAGCTGGTAGTGCAGATCTCCCCTTTGTTCCTGGGAGCTTTATTGACTTACTTGGTTTTGTGGGTTTTGTTTATTTAGGTGAATGGAGTTCAGGTTAATCTTCCTGTGGATTTGAACCATGGAACCAGAGCAGCCATAAAAGGACACTACATAGTCATCGATACCTCTCTAGGAATCCAGGTTAAGTTTGATGGCGACCAGGAGCTTTTCATTCTGGTTGATGAAAGTCTCAAAGGACAGCTGTGTGGTCTTTGTGGAACATTCAATGACAACCAACTAGATGATTTTTTAAACCCGGATAAAGTCCTAGAACAGGATCCAAATAAATTTGGTGACAGCTGGATAGTGAAGGATGACAACAGGACGTAAGTATCGGGTAATACTTTAGGAAACAGCAAAGTGCCTGAAACACAAATCATGTAGCTATAGGCTTAATATACATTATTTACATTCCATAGTAACCCTTCTTTGATATTACTTGTTTGCTAGTGTTTTAACCTTTGAATGACTACAGTTTTCAACAGAAAGCATTGAAATTTTAAAACCAAACTTCAGAGCTTTTCCACATGAGCTTTACAGATTTTACTTGAGATTGGGCTCTTTGTATGCCTACAGCTTGAATCCTTCCTTACTTTCCTATTCTAAAATATCTCCTTTATATTCCTCCTTCTTGCTATAAGAAGCCTAAATATATCTCAGATTCAGCTCCTAAGATTACTCCACATTGATTAACATAGGTGTGGGGCATTTATCTGTCTATTAATGCTTTCACATACAAATTACTGCTCACACTACATGCAATAATAAATTGATATTATCTTGCTTGTGTTGGATAGCTAATTTGTTGGTTTCTTCCGGACTTCATTTTATTGATAGACAGCCATACATCACAAATTCACAATTATATCCTTAATGGGGAATTATGAGTTAGATTGTAATATTTCTGACTTTTGGATTTGACACGCTAAGGATGACTATACACAGCAAATCTACAGAATTTGGCATAGGATTCTATTATAGTTGAGATATGCCTTGCAGGATGTAACAAAATACAAAGGTTTATTATATAATCACTCTGCTGTGTATTTTTCATGCAGGTGTAATGCAGTTTCAGTTGTACCGCCTGCTTGTGATACAGCAAAAGAGAAAGAATATGAAGAACTCTGCAAAATTGTTTTGAAAAATAGTGGACCTTTTCAGGCCTGCCACTGGCACATTCCCCCACAGCTGTACTTCGAGAGCTGTGTCTATGATCTGTGTGCCACAGAAGGGGATTCTGATCAGTTCTGCAGGATTTTAGAGGCATATGCTGCTGCCTGTGAACTTGGAGGTGTAAATCTGGGGGAATGGAGGAAAGATACTATCTGTGGTAAGTCATTAGGACATTTGGCAAATAAGCATCCAATTAAATCCTTGTGCTACAAACATAAATTCAAGTGGCTAAGAAGTTGAACACAGTTACAGAAATGGGGATTCAACAAAAAACAGAAAACTTTCAAATGGTTAGCATCTCTGTAAATTTGGCTTCTAATCTAAGCTTCTGATGGGCTTCCAGTATTCACTTTAGAACATGATGCCTGAACGCTTTTGACACAAAACTGCTTTTCAGAATTGGATTGGGAGAGACAACATACAGTGTCAGCTAAGGGATAGTTGTCCCCCGTCAGGGACAACTAAGCATTTGTCTAACAAATCACCATTTTGGCTTTAATAAAATATTTTCTCTTTTTGAGAACGTAACACTTACCCAACCTGTCTAGAGCTCCAAATTTACACCAAGCATGCAAAATAAATTTATAAATAAATTAATTAGGGTTTTAAAAATAATGGCGAATACTGCAGCTTAAGGTCCATTCAGCCTCAGGACCTTATTATCTAGGTAGACTAGTTAACACAGAGATAAGGCTAGAGGCACAAAATTAATAGAATAAAAGAATAGTTTGGATTGGTAGGGACCTTTAAAGGTCTTCTAGCCCAACTTCCCTGCAACATGCAGGGACATCTCCAATTACATCAGGTTATTCACCAACCAACCTGACCCTGAATATTTCCAGTGTTTTACCACCCTCATTGTAAAAAATTTCTTCCTTGTATCCTTAAATTGCTTTTCCTATAACTACCAGAGATGATTACCAAAGCCAGCAGAAATGGCAGCCTAAGTATGAGGGTATTACATGAAAAGGCATTCTGCAGTCTCTTTCCAATCCCAAGACAATACTTCTCATACCAGTTTATAAGCAGTAAAAAGAAATGGCAGACAATTCTCATTATGAAGTCTAGATTTCCACTTAAAAAGGATTTTAAGAGCCAGTTGAATACTCCAATGCCAAATAGGACAGCTTTGAGCAATTTACAATGACAAAGGATTATGACTGGCACAGTGTAAAAATATGGGATCTTAGTGCATTATGGTGACAACTGAGGAAGGGAATTGCAAAATAACACGCATTATCAGACACTTAAAAATTCATGGTTTATAGTCAATTTTTCGGTACTGGTCACTTCTGCTCATTCCATTATAACATCTTCAAATGTTTCATGAACACGGATTCATTAGACCTAGAAGGGCATGGTCAGAACAGAGAGAGGATTCCAAATCTCATTGTGAAAACTGTTTTTCTTTCTGCATCATATACAGGTGCACCAACAGCCTGCAATATGTTCTGTACATTTGAATTTGACTTCTGTGAGTGGAAACAGGAAACCAGTGATGACCTTGACTGGATACGGCACAAGGGGCCAACACCCACACCAAATACTGGCCCTTCCCATGACCACACGACTGGAGGTAGGAACAACCCAACAGTATCTGGCTGTGCTTCTCTGAGAAGAAGGCAAGGAGACTCTTTAAACAGCAAATCCAGGCCATGTGTTTCTAGGCTAATCCAGAGCCTTCTGCAGCAGTCAGGAATCTGATGTGGGAGGACGAGCAGTGCAGGACATTGATGAGCATGTGACCTGTTAGCATAAGTTCCTGTAAAGAGGTTTCAGCAAAGGTATATCCACTCTGGGACTGGATCACTGTGACAGCTGGCCTTTCCTTTAGGTGTTCCTTTCCCTAAGTAGGAGACCAGTATAATCTGCCAGAAATCCATTTGGGGACTGAACGATTAATGCAGGCAGTGGGTGAAGTAATCTTATACAGTGCACACTGTGTAAATGAAGTGACTTTGTCTTATCCTGGCCCATTAATGTGAAAAATTGACATTCTGCTGTTTCCAGAGGGCTATTATATCTACCTGCAAGGAAGTAAGCAAAAGCCAGCTGACGTAGCCCACTTGGTCAGTCCAGTGTGCAGTTTAGAAGGACCACACTGCTTCCGCTTTTGGTATCACATGTATGGAATAGCTGAACAAATGGCTCTGCGAGTGTATGTAGTACACAATGAAACATCGACACTGGAATGGAAAGATGCTGGAAGCAAAGGAGATGTGTGGAACTTGGGAGAGGTCACAGTACACAGCAGAGGAAATACGCAGGTAAGGCCACAGGCTCTCACTGCCATCTGAGGTGAACTGTGTTTTCTAATGGCAATATGTGTGACTGGAGCTAATGCTAGGATCTATCCCACCCCTTAGATTGTCCTGGAGGGCATGATAGGTGAAGATACCCGGAGTGACGTAGCATTGGATGATCTGTCCATTGTAAAAGGACCTTGCACAGGTACAAAGATTGACTTGGGAAAGCGCAGTTTGAAGAATGATATTATTCTTGTGGATATCAATATAGTTGCTGTCTTGAATCAGAGATGATCAGTAAGATTTAATTTCCTTGTATGATTGTCTCTTTTATAGATATGACTCCACCCACACCAAGCACAACCATCACCACACCTTCAGAAGAGACACCCACATCAACACCCATGCCAGGCACAGGTGAGTATAGAAGACCACTTATGGGTCACTTGCTCTTTGAGCAAGATGAGATGGGGAGAAATGGCAGCAAGAGGTGCTGAATTGAACATTTTGTCTGGTCTTTGCACTGTCAGGGACCTGCGTGGTGGAAGGAGACCCTCACTACCACACATTCGACAAGCAGCTACACAATTTCATGGGCACCTGCACTTACACCCTCTCCAAACTGTGTGAGAGCAACAGCTCCCTGCCCTACTTCAATGTGGAAGCAGCCAATGAGCACAGGGGGGGCAACACTCGTGTGTCCTACGTCCGATACGTGGATGTCGATGTGGCTGGCCAGCGCATAAGGCTGGGGAAGGGTGGAGCGGTGACGGTAAGATGGAGGGGGAGAGGCTGTGGGGCTGAGCGAGAGGAAAGAGCTGTGCCAAATGCATTGCTTCAATCCCATCCTGGTTGCCATCCTTCCAGGTCAATGGAGTGGTAGAGATCCTACCTTGCAGCCCATCTGCAGGTGTGCAGGTCTTGTCCAGTGGGTTCTACACTATGGTCATGACAGACTTCGGCTTGAGAGTGAAATTTGATGGGAACCATCGGGTGGAGGTGACACTTCCAAGCACCTTTGGGCAGAAGGTTTGTGGCATGTGTGGGAACTACAACGGGATGGCGGCAGATGACTTTCTGAACCCAGAAGGGATGCTGNGAAAGGAAAGGAGAGGGAAGAAGGGGGGGGGGGTGGGGACATATAATAAGAAAAATTCTCACTATAGGCTGTGTGGATTTACAGACAGTTGTCTCTGTTAGGGGCACCATTACATTTTCTGTTTCATTTGATCGGGTAGCACTGAGAATACACATGGAGCCAAACAGAGCAAAGAGAAAATACAGCCTGTTACTTTTCCAAAGGGGAAAATACAGGAGAAAGAAGTGCTGTGTTATGTTCTGCAAGTAACTGCCATGTCTCCTGTCTCTGCAGCAATCACCTGCCCAGCCAACAGTCACTATGAGCCCTGT
>VWZF01006460.1:1205456-1218786 GCA_013396755.1 Sclerurus mexicanus | reverse complement strand
TTCGTCCCCAGGGACCGGCCGTCCGCCGGGGAGGATGGTCGAGAGGGCGCGAGGAAGAACGGGGATAGCCGGCCGCTGCGCCCCGTCTGCCGCCTCCTGCCTCTGGTGAGTGAGACCCCCGGGATGGCATGGTATGGCATGGCGTGGGATGGGGCGGAAGGAGGGCTCCACAACCTTCCTCTCATCCTCCTTACCCTGCCCAGGAGGAGAGCACTAAGGGCCCCAGAAGAAGGAAGAGGAAGGTGAAAGTGAAGAAGAAGGGCTTGGGACAGCCAAGCCCAGCTGATGAGCTGGAGGGACCAGGAGGAGCAGGTGACAGCCATGTGGGGGCTGCCGGAGGGCTGCTGCTCCCCAACAGCATCGGGCAGGAGGAGCCCGTGCCCACCAGGATAGCTGCACCCCACCCAGGTGAGAGGGGGCTATGGGGGGCTGCCAGCATTTCTGGCACCAGCACATCAGGAGCTCCAGAGCCACCGTACTTGTAGGGTTTGGATCTTGGCAACATGGCAGAGTGTAGGGCCACTAGTTCCTGCCACCTCCATTGCATTTGCTTGCAGGCCAACTGAGAGCAGAGCAAGGTCACAGGATTCCAAGGGGGAACAGGAGTGACATCTCTGAGCATCTCCACAGGGGATGGTGCATGGAGGCGATGAACCAGCAGTCCTCTCAGGTGGTTTGGTGACTAAGGGATCTTTGCTCAGGTGTGGTCCTGAAATTTTGTATTTCTCTATCCAGCACAGGGCATGAAAAAGAAAAAGAAGAAGAAAATCAAGAATAAAATTAAGTCGCAGGAACCTTCTACGGAGCAGCAGCGTGAGGAGGTCTCAAGCACCTTTGGTTAGTATCTCCCAGGATAGATTTTGCTGAAAGCATCAGGGAGTCTGGCCGGCTGGCAGTGGGGTGTGAGCTCTGTAGGGACACTTGGTCACAGGGTGCTTGGTGTGGGGAGATGGGCATAAGTAAGTGCAGCTGCAAGGCAAGGTGGCAGCTGTTGGGGAGACAGATGATGCTGCCTCTGCCATGAGGTGGAATGCAAGGAGGCAACATGAGTGCACTGTGTGCTGGAGCCTGGGGTGTCCTTGCAGCCCTCACTCAGCACAGGTTGCCAGGTGGACCCCAGAGCTGGCCCCTGATCAGTGCCTGACTGTTCTCTTTCCTCACAGACTTGTACCGCCGGGCGATGCTGGCTCTGAAGATGAGGCAGGACCAGAGGAAGCAGCCATCTGCCATCGCCCCCTGAGCAGAGAAGGCACAAATCAGGGGATGTGGGGTCCTAGAGAACTCAGACTGCAGTGGCAATAGGCTGGGGTGCTTTTCCAAGGATGGCAGTCCTGGGCAGTAGGTCCTGGCACATGAACAGCATCATTGTCTTTGGCATGGCTTGAAAACCAGGGATTTGCAGGGGCGAGCCAAAGTCTCTTTGTAAGACACTTCTCTGGCAGCCAGGCTGCAAACCCATCCAGAAAGGGAACAGCCAGTCACTTGCTGTTAGTATTCTGGGGAAGAATCCATCCAAACCCGGATTAGTCTGTGGAAGAGAGGAAGATCAGAACAAACATCCCAGAGGAAAAGCCTGCATCTTGAATTGACTTATGCCCTAGGAAAGCTGTCTTCACAGGTCAGGGAATGACTTGGCCTATCAATCAGCCCCTGGCTACTGCCTGGAACAGTCTCATTTCCCACTGGTAAAAGTGGGAGGGCAGTCCCTGGGAGTCTGCAAAGACCTTCACCGAGTCACATCTAGCAGTGCTGTCAGGACCCACTCACACTGTGGACGAGGGTAATGACCATGTTTGTGCATCCAGCAGCCTGTCAACAACTGAAGTTTAATTTCAGTGGCAACTGGTGGTGAAGGCTTCTGAATGTTCCTTCCCTAGGATCATTCTTCCTGATGCTGCCATCATCCCAGGAGGGACAGAGGTGACCTGCAGGAAATGCAAAATCCTTGAGTGTCACTGGCAGCCTGGCACCCTGCAGCCCCAGACAGTCCCTGTCCTGTGTTCAACTCAGCTCTGAGGGGGACAGCAAGCAACATTTGCATCCCATCTCTGACACACACCATGTCTGTCAGAGTCATGCTTTTACTGGGACTGAGCTTGTGCTGCATGGCTCCAGTTGGGTGTGTGTCCCACAAAACCAGTCCTGAGTCCCGGAAACAATTTACAAGAAGTCAGGAGTGGGACAGTTTTCTCCTAACCCCTGCAAAACTGTTACGACTTGAAGTGTGCATTAGTCATCTCTATTCCCATGATTACTGATTAACAGCCAATGCCTCTGTTGTCCACGGGGAAGGAAATTCACCAAAGCCCCTGGAAGGGCTGAAAAAGGAAAAGAAGAGAAACTGTGGCTACGCTGACTTGCCAGCATGCTGTAAAGTTTTGTCTAACTCTGCCAGATTCAACTGTGACTATCAGCATTAACTGTAAATAAACTGTAAATAACAAGAGCACAAATTCATATTGACCTGTAAAGACAACACTTTTAGTAAGTCCCTGTCTTTGGTGGAGTTCCCTGTGATGTTGGCACTGGGGGCAAGAGAGTAAGGCAGAGGCCTGTGCTTGTGGAACTCCTTCTCCTGGGAGGGCACTTTTCATACCTACTGGGTCTGGGAGGAGGCCAAGCACAACTGGCACCCCAAAACAGCCCATGGTCCACCCACTGTGGCTTCAGAACACTGTGGGGAACTGGAGCCGAGGGGGCTTAGGAGCGTGTGGCACAGCTGGCTGCAGCCAGCTCCCTCTGGTGATCCCAGCAGCTCCCAGCACCGCAGCTCCTTGTCATGGACGCCGGCAGCCCCGCAGGGACACAGAGTGCCCCGTGTGATGCTCACAGGCAGAGAAGATGGCCAGCGGGAGAAACCCAAATGCAGAACTGGCCCGGCTGGTGCTGCTGGGCAGCTGAAGGAAACTTTTCCTGCGAGCCAGATGGAAGAAACCATTATGGCTGATCTAACACATTTCCCCTGACATGATGATCTCCAGTGTGTGGTGCAGTTCAAATATATTTCAAAATCAATCACCTCATCCTGACGCTTCCATATGTGTAGAGCAGCTAATCCCTACTATAACCAGCAGACAATCCTGGTCTGTACCAACCAGGAATACAACTTTTATCTTCTTTAGAAGGTGACCAGCAACAACGTGGTGTTAAAAATGGTCTATCTCAAAACATCTCAGAAACAACTCAGAAATGAGATGTGATCAAAGGTAAATCGAAGTACATAAATCAGTGGCTAATCTCTGCCTCTGGATAATTGGTTGGGCTGCTCCTGGCACATGTGAGAAGCAGTGCCTGTAGCATGGGGTGTACCGCCTGGGGCAAGGAGGGTGGAGAGGGTTCCTTTTTCCATATTTCTCCTCCTTTTATTCATCTTACATCCTGGTAGCTGAATAACCAGCAAGGAAAGGGTTCTCTTGGAGGCATGATCCTGGTGCCACTGCCTGCTGGTGGGAAGATGAGGTGCTGCTCTGCCCAGGCTGGTCCTGCAGCATCCAATCTGCTGATGGTGCACCGAGGCCAGGTGTGAAGCCCAGCAGTGGTGCTTGCCTTGGGAAGAATGTCCCCAAAAATGAGATGGTGGTGAGTGATATCCTCCCATGAATTTTGGGTTAGTCAGAATATGCTGGAACTCCAAATATGCTGAGGTGCATAAAGCAATGCCTCAGAAACTGCCTTGGGGAGACACAGTTTCTGTGTCTTGTGCATGGTATCTGCAGAGAGGACTGGAGCTGCCCAGGTGACACAACCCTGCTTTGCAGTTCAGCATTTTGATATCATCTAGCAGATCTTTCTTTTCTGGTTTCCAGAGGAGCTGTCTCAGAAAGATCAGGTTAGGCAAAACCTGGTGCCTGCTTCCACCAGCATTTTTGTGGTGCCTCAGCCTCGACTGCAGCTGCATTGCTGTAAACTGGTGTGTGAGTTTTGCAATTCTGAGCCCACTGCCCCTTGATGGTGCTCATTCAGGGACCTACAGCTTCCAGCATGGTCACCAGCAGCTCTCTCTATGGCATGTGACCTTCTGAGCCTGTAGGATGAAGTGATAGAAGATGTGTTTGTCTGAGCTTTGCAAAAGTTGGTGACAGTTCGTACAGTGCCAGGAGATGAAGAGACATTTCAGTGAGTCCCTGTGGGCACACACCTACACAGAGCATGGCTGGTCCTATCTCCTCATACCAACATTGCTTTTCACAATTGGATTCTTTCCTGATGCCTGTTATTGCTATCAAAAATTACCTGCATCAGCTGACTCTGAAATCTCCTCTGAGAACCCTTGACTTGTCCCAAGGACATGGACAAGGCAGGAGATCCCCCCATGGCAAACTGGTCTTGAGATGCCCAGGTAGGTCTCCTGTTAGACATCCACTGTATTGTATTTTATTAATAAAAACTCAGTTGTGTGTTTTTTTCCCCTATATGAGCATTTCCAGAGGAGTGTGAACCATTGTGTGTGTCACCATTGTTTCCAATTTTCTAATGGAGTCATCCTCTGGGAGTCAGGCTTCCTGGCACCTTTAGTGACAATGCCCCATGCTCTGAGAGGCAGGACAGGGAAGGTGAGCCTGGTCCTGGGGTGTTCCACACATCTGGGAGCTGTAGGGTGGCACAATGCAGCAGCAGCCAGGCCTGATGAGGGAAAACAACTCAACAAAGAGACAAAGACTTGTGATAGTGTGAAACACGTGGTGATTCTTTGTACACTCCTTCACTAACCCAAATTTGTAGAAGAAGGAGCCAGGAAATAGTTTTGGAGAACACCTCAGACACTGGAATTTGAACATTAATTTAGGGCTGTAAAGACAACCAAGTGCAAGTGATCCAGTCTAATGAGTGTTTTGCAAGTCAAATGGAACTTATCACATCCTGTGGGGTGCCTGCAGGTGGTTCTCATTCCCCACCAGCTTACCCATAAAACCCATCACCTGTTCTAGGGCATATATACAGCCAGGGCAAGGCTAGGGTTTTCTTAGGAGACAGAATTTGGAGTGGTTAAGGTCTTTCCTATCTGTGTCCTTCCTTTCTGCTTCTGGCCAAAGGTAAAGGAATTAATGAAAAAACTTTTGTTTCACAACAGCAGTGGCTGGTTGGGAGGTGAGTGGTTCCCACTCCTTGGCTCTGCCATCCCTTGGGATAGGGCTGGAGGTATTACAAATGTGCTGGTCAGGCAATGTTAAGGTGTGGGGCTCTTTCTCAGGTTACACTGTTGTCTGAAAGCTGGTTACACTGTGTGTGTACTTAAATAAGCATGTATAAGCAAGGTAAGTGGATTTTAAGTGTGGGCATGGGTGTTTGGGTTGATAAAAGCCTGGGGTGGATGTTTTCTTGAGCTTGAGAAGCTGGTTGCTATGTACACTTTCTCATGCTTGTAGCACCTACCCTCTGACTCTGACCTGGGTGGGGTAGGTGCAGGATGCCCTTGTGGAAATTTCCTAGCTGAGACAGAAAAAGCAAGAGTTGAGAAGCACTTTCACTTTTTTAGATGAGCTCAGTAGAGCACAGCTGACTTTCACGAGAACATTCCAAATATTGACCTGAGAAATGCTGGCATGTGGTATCAGGTAGCTCTCAACACATTGAATAAGGAATAAATGTGCATGGGATTTTGAGTTTTTGTTATCAGTTGTAGATCCTCTGTTGTATTCTATTAAAAATAAGAGCTGGAGTGTTTGCTGTTGTGTTTTCTGCAGAATTGTTAAAAAAGCAAGACTGAATTCAGTAAAAGTAATTCCCTAAGCTTCTCTTAATTTTTATGAGTCTATCAAGATTTTGTAGGGAAAGAGAAGATAATGAGGACTGGAAATTGAGAAAAGATGAAAATTTTCCCTTTCTAGAGTAAATTAGCCTTGTTGGAGACACTGTTACTGGCAAAAGGAAGAGGAACATAAACAAATTTATTTAACGCATATATTTGTCTCAAAACACAGGAAATGTGCTAGAGTCTGAGATGTATAAATTTGTATGTACCAAATGTATTTACTGGTTCCCCCCCTTTAAGAAAAGCTTACTTTTAAAAAAGGCAGGCTGTGCTAACTAAAATTGTTAGTCTTTTGCTTTCACAAATTATCATTCTGTAAGTCACTGCATGTTTGAATGGGTTATTTCAGATTATAAGGGGAAAGTGCCTCTTGAGAAAGGCTATCAGTGTATTAATTAGAAGGGGTTTTGCTACAGAATATCACTGGATATGGGATCAAGAGCCAATTTATTAACCAAAATTTATCATTTTAAAGTCCTTTGCAGCAATCATAGCTTAGGCCTTGTCTGAGAGAACTTTCACTTTATTAAACTGCACTTACATTTCAGTGCAGCTGAATTTAGCAAGACTCTAGTCCAAATCTGGTGGCATAAATCTTGCTTTCTATCTGAGCTCTTCTCTGATCAGACTTTACACCCATTTTCTGTTCATAGTGCAGCTGTAGGAGAGTTTTGGGGCTAATTTTGTAGAGCTTTCATTTGTGGGTTTTTTTGGCTTGGCTTGTGTTCATAGATTGCAGGTACAATTGCTACAGGGGCCTGCAGCAACCGGCATCTGAGATCTGTGCCCTGTTCCAGCCCAAAAAGCTGCTTGTGGAGTGAAACTGATTTAAAATTCACTTGAGAGGTGGAGAAAAGCATGTGCAAGTCCCCTTGCATGATGGACACTGCAGTGTGATGCTGCTGCTGAGTCAACCCTGTAGTTCTCAGTGCAGTCTCCAAATTTGCCTCTTCCTTCTTTTTCCCAGGAAAGCTGGGGAAAGCCCAGAAGCACTCCCTGGGGTGTCCCTGCTGCAGGTTATGACTTCCTAGAGGTGGTAATAAACCTGAAGCAGATGTTTTTAGTGCAGGGTGTGAGGCAGGACTCAGCAAACTGGTGCTGAGTGATGTGCTCAGCTGGTACTGGTCAAGCCCTGTTGATCTGGGAGGGATGGGATGTGCAGGCTCCCAGGGAAGTCTTGAGGCATGGCTTCATGCAGACCCCTCTGCAGATAGTTGCTTTCTTCCCTCGTGGGTGTTTTGAAAGTGTGGTGCAATCTGTCCTTGTACTGCTCTGGACACATGTGAGCACTCTCTGGCTGCTGCTTGATGGAACCTGTGTTTTCGAGGCAGACAGGCATGAGGGGAGGATGAAATGCTCAGAGATATCAGCAGATAAAGGCTATAGGTAGGACTCCAGCAGGTACAAAATTTGAGTGGCCCTGGTTGCTTTCAGACAGTGAGCTCCTGATCCTCTGGCCCCTGCTCAGCCCTGTGTTGGCAGGGTAGATTTGAAAGTCTCAGGTGTGAAGATACAGGGATTCTGCCTTCGTATCTGCTGAGGGGGAAACAAAATGTTTTCATTTCTTATAGGACAACATATGTCACCAAATCAGTGAAGTCTTCCCTATTCAGGAAAAGCAGAGGGGAAAAATTGGTGTTGGTTCCTCCTTGGTATTTTCCACAAGGATCCTGGCACACTGTGATGTATCTGTGGGCAATGACAGAGCCCTGTCAGTCTCTTCAGAGTGCTGAGACTGTGGCAGCCCTGAGCCAGAACTCAGATGGAAATGGCTCTGGAATGGTTCTCAGGGGAAGACAATTGCCTCGAAAGTGGGTAGCTGTGGTGGCAGTCAGCAGTGAGTGCCCTTTTCCTGATCCTCTTGCCCCGTGTGAGGAGAAGGAGCAGCAAGTCAATGGGGAGGTCATCCCCTTACAATAAATTAGCTGTTGATTTACATGGTTGGATTAACAAGAACTACTTCAAGCTGTAGCAACACTAAAGATAAATCTGCAGTACTCATGAGGTGATGGGATGGATCTTGATGAGAAGAAATACATCTCTGTTGACTTCATATTCCAATGGATGTTATAAAAATCCATTGAACAGTTTGAAGATACGGAAAGCCTGTTCTACAAGCGACAGCTCTTTATTCTCCAAGTGGCCACACGATGGCAGAAGAAGCAAAGAACACGGCAAGAATGTGTTCCAAAAAAACCCACAAAAAACCAAATAATGCAATGAGGGTTAGTGTGTGTCCCAAGGTCAGCGGGCAGACTGGCTCTCGCCTCCTGCTAAGCCATCTGCCAGTGACTGAGCTTCAAAAGCCTCTGTCGCCATGAACAGTGAAAGCAAAGGTTTTCACAGGACATGAAAAGTATTTTGTGAGAGGATTTAATGGACTCTCTGAAGTTGTGAGTAGCTCATGGCAATCCCTTGGGCCACTCTGTTCTCACCCTGGCTGCAGTTTGCTGAGAGCTTGGCAGATGTACTGAGTAACTTGTTTTTGATGCTAATTGAAGTAGTGATGGGTCCCAACCAGGCTGTATTGTGCAAAATTCTCCCTAGGATTTGCCCCTTGTGGTCCCCTTGCCATGGTCAGGGCATGTCTGATGTGGAATGGAGTCCCTGCTGGCTCTGTGCAGGAGGCACTTTTGGTACTGCCTCTGCCACATGTATCCACACAGCACGTGTTGTTAAAAGGTGCAGTTAAAACAGATTTCCCTTGTAAAAGACCTGAGAGATGATACAGTTGCTACCAAATCAGCAGTGGAATTATGCAGGCTGTTCCAGGGTGTGGAACAAGCCTAGTCAGGGTTGTTCTTCTTTGTGGGGATGGTTTCTGCTGAGATAGGGGTTTCACTGCCCTGAGGCCACTGTGTCAGCAGTAAATAGGGGGCAGGGGGAAAATGACAGTGAAATCCTGCCTTTGACTGTTTGGGGTTAAGTGGGGAGACAGAGGGATTTAAGCAGGGAACTATGGTTCTGCTCTGGCTAAGTATGGGAGAGCAGACTCACCTGTACCTGCTAGATTTCCTTCATCTGAGTGCTCCCTGGAAGAGGGTCTCTCTCAGTATGTCTTAGCCACAGCCACTGCTGGCAGTGCATCAAAGACAATTATCTAATGTTTAATTCCATATCACAGTCCAAGTCTTGCATTTTAGTTCTAGTGCTAGCAAACTTTGAAATGCTCATGTCTTCATTTTTTTTAAAAGAAACTATACTGGGTAGGGATTGCAATTTGTACAGGACAGGCTTGTTAGGACAAGTGCAGCTGCATGGATCCTTCCTTCTGCTGGTGAAACCAACTCCCCTTCTTAACAGTTAATGTAGGTGAAAGATGGGGAGCAATGGTACCTGTAGGAATACACTGAAGAGAAGAATATAGTTCTTTTCTGTGGGCCAGGTAAGTCAGGCTGCCTTGGCCTTTGAAAGCACATAGGTGCCTGGCTCCAAAGGCTGGTGGTTCACTGGGAACTGCTGGTCTGTTCAGCACCTCCCACAGAGCCTTGCAACAAGAAAAATGTCTGGGAAGAACAGTTCCCTCTTCTAGACAGCACAAACAGGCTGGAAAAACATCAGAAAAGTATCCAGAAAGAGGTGCAAAAGCTGCACAGTAGTGTTGGTCTAAGTTTAGTTCTCTGTTGTTTTGTGGGGGAGGGAAGTCTAGAGCTAAACTGGTTAGGCATTATATTAAGATGTCTAACAATTCCTATTCATTATTTTTAAATGTATTTCAAACTGCCTGGCATTGTTTTCTGGTTTCTTCTGTTGTGGTTAGGCCTTTGTGTGGAAAGGTAAGCAATGGCACAGCTGCATAGAGAAGAGTTGAAAGGTTGCACTTGGGATTCACATGAGTGCTAGCTGTACCCTAGGGGATGTTGCCTTGCTCAGCAGGGATGTGGGAGCCTTCGTGATCCATCTGCTGCTGCCCTGGGTTAAATGGGGTTAAAAACAAAAACAAAAAAACCAACAAACAGTAGACTCCTGCTTGTCCAAAACCTGACTGCTATTTTGGTGCTTGGGGTAGGCTTTCTGTGCAAGCTTAGATATATCACACTGTGTAAAACTGCCAGACAGTGGGTGCTCGAGTAGAGCAAATGTGAGTGGTTTTAGCCTTAGTAAAATCAATACGATGCTATTCTTGCTTTAAAAATGCCAAGTGAAAAAAATCCCCATGTGTTTTCCAGGTCTCTGGAAGCTGGCAGTTGGTCTCTAGGCCCAGCTGTGATGCTACAAGGTGGGTTCTACTCAGTTGTTGGGGAGAAGCCAGCTTTGAAACAAGAGCAATGCAAGATGTTGAAATGACAGTGGGCCCTGGATGCTGGGGTCAAAGAGCCTGCCTGCTCCTGGAGGTCTTTGGGGCTGTTGGCAAAGGATAGCACCAGAAAAACTCCCTGCCTTGTGTTGTTGCAGAGG
This sequence comes from Sclerurus mexicanus, assembly GCA_013396755.1. Taxonomy (NCBI): domain Eukaryota; kingdom Metazoa; phylum Chordata; class Aves; order Passeriformes; family Furnariidae; genus Sclerurus; species Sclerurus mexicanus. The sequence goes on along the minus strand of VWZF01006460.1, from coordinate 1,208,636 downwards.
ATATTGCTCTAGAAAAGGCTATTTAATTACCAGGCAATAGGGATGTCAAAAACATAATAAAAACATGTCTATTCTGTTAGGTTACATCTTGTCTTTCTCAATTCTGGTGGTATATGTGGAAACAAATATTCTCATGCTCTGTGCCTGCTCAGCTAGGGAGAAGGTCCCTGGAGGAAGCATTTTAGATGAGTGTTGCTTCTACTCATGTGCTATCCCAGCCCAGAGGGAAGAGGACGTGTTTAGCTTGTGTGCTGTGGGAAGTCTGGAGGCACCAGGGAATGCTGGGCAGCTCTGGGCTCAGAGGCTGCAGAAGTGCCCCAGGGAACAGGCTGGACTGGCTTGCAGCTGTCTGAGCCACCAGGATGAGTGAGCTGCCTGTGAAGTGTTTGTAGTGGGGAAAATTACCCAGAGACTCTAAACACCTTCTGTGGTCAGTCATGACTTGGGAAAAATGCTCCAAGATGTGTTGTCATGACTGCTTGAGCATCCTGACAGTGACTGGGCTTCTGTTCCAGAGGAGAGGAGGACTGTGTGCTTATAGTCCAGAAAGCCAACCAAGTCCTGGGCTGCATCACCAGCAGGCTGAGGGACAGGATTCCACTCCTGAGTTCCACACGTGCAGTGCTGTGTTCAGCTCTGGAACTCCCAACATAAGGAGGATATGGACCTGTTGAGGCCAATCCAGGGGATGCCATGCAGATATTCTGAGGACTGGAACACCTCTCCTATGGAGACAAGCTGAGAGAGCTGGGGCAGTTCAGCCTGAAGAAGAGAAGGCTCTGAGAAGACCTTAGAGCCCTTTCCAGTGCCTAAAGGGTTGCTGGAGGGTGACTGTTAATGGGAGCATGTAGTGATAGGACTGGGAGAATGACCCCTTGGGAGTTCACACGAGGGGTTAGCCCTCTTTAAAGAGAATGTGTTTGGATTAGGTATTAGGAAGAAATTCTCCCCTGTGAGGGTGGTGTGGCACTGGCAAAGGATGCCCAGACAAAGTGCGGACACCCCATCTCTGGAGATGGTCAAGGCCAGGTGAGATGTTCACACGAGGGGTTAGCCCTCTTTAAAGAGAATGTGTTTGGATTAGGTATTAGGAAGAAATTCTCCCCTGTGAGGGTGGTGTGGCACTGGCAAAGGATGCCCAGACAAAGTGCGGACACCCCATCTCTGGAGATGGTCAAGGCCAGGTGAGATGTGGCTTGGAGCAGCCTGGTCTAGTGGGAGGTGTCCNTGTTGTGGTTAGGCCTTTGTGTGGAAAGGTAAGCAATGGCACAGCTGCATAGAGAAGAGTTGAAAGGTTGCACTTGGGATTCACATGAGTGCTAGCTGTACCCTAGGGGATGTTGCCTTGCTCAGCAGGGATGTGGGAGCCTTCGTGATCCATCTGCTGCTGCCCTGGGTTAAATGGGGTTAAAAACAAAAACAAAAAAACCAACAAACAGTAGACTCCTGCTTGTCCAAAACCTGACTGCTATTTTGGTGCTTGGGGTAGGCTTTCTGTGCAAGCTTAGATATATCACACTGTGTAAAACTGCCAGACAGTGGGTGCTTGAGTAGAGCAAATGTGAGTGGTTTTAGCCTTAGTAAAATCAATACGATGCTATTCTTGCTTTAAAAATGCCAAGTGAAAAAAATCCCCATGTGTTTTCCAGGTCTCTGGAAGCTGGCAGTTGGTCTCTAGGCCCAGCTGTGATGCTACAAGGTGGGTTCTACTCAGTTGTTGGGGAGAAGCCAGCTTTGAAACAAGAGCAATGCAAGATGTTGAAATGACAGTGGGCCCTGGATGCTGGGGTCAAAGAGCCTGCCTGCTCCTGGAGGTCTTTGGGGCTGTTGGCAAAGGATAGCACCAGAAAAACTCCCTGCCTTGTGTTGTTGCAGAGGATATTGCTCTAGAAAAGGCTATTTAATTACCAGGCAATAGGGATGTCAAAAACATAATAAAAACATGTCTATTCTGTTAGGTTACATCTTGTCTTTCTCAATTCTGGTGGTATATGTGGAAACAAATATTCTCATGCTCTGTGCCTGCTCAGCTAGGGAGAAGGTCCCTGGAGGAAGCATTTTAGATGAGTGTTGCTTCTACTCATGTGCTATCCCAGCCCAGAGGGAAGAGGACGTGTTTAGCTTGTGTGCTGTGGGAAGTCTGGAGGCACCAGGGAATGCTGGGCAGCTCTGGGCTCAGAGGCTGCAGAAGTGCCCCAGGGAACAGGCTGGACTGGCTTGCAGCTGTCTGAGCCACCAGGATGAGTGAGCTGCCTGTGAAGTGTTTGTAGTGGGGAAAATTACCCAGAGACTCTAAACACCTTCTGTGGTCAGTCATGACTTGGGAAAAATGCTCCAAGATGTGTTGTCATGACTGCTTGAGCATCCTGACAGTGACTGGGCTTCTGTTCCAGAGGAGAGGAGGACTGTGTGCTTATAGTCCAGAAAGCCAACCATGTCCTGGGCTGCATCACCAGCAGGCTGAGGGACAGGATTCCACTCCTGAGTTCCACACGTGCAGTGCTGTGTTCAGCTCTGGAACTCCCAACATAAGGAGGATATGGACCTGTTGAGGCCAATCCAGGGGATGCCATGCAGATATTCTGAGGACTGGAACACCTCTCCTATGGAGACAAGCTGAGAGAGCTGGGGCAGTTCAGCCTGAAGAAGAGAAGGCTCTGAGAAGACCTTAGAGCCCTTTCCAGTGCCTAAAGGGTTGCTGGAGGGTGACTGTTAATGGGAGCATGTAGTGATAGGACTGGGAGAATGACCCCTTGGGAGTTCACACGAGGGGTTAGCCCTCTTTAAAGAGAATGTGTTTGGATTAGGTATTAGGAAGAAATTCTCCCCTGTGAGGGTGGTGTGGCACTGGCAAAGGATGCCCAGACAAAGTGCGGACACCCCATCTCTGGAGATGGTCAAGGCCAGGTGAGACGTGGCTTGGAGCAGCCTGGTCTAGTGGGAGGTGTCCCTGCTTGTGGCGGAGGGGTGGAATTAGGTGGCCTTTAAGGTTCCTTCCAACCCAAACTGTGACACAGCTCAGGGGGGATGCTGCGTTAAGGACAATTCGCACCCGGGTCTGGGGCTCGTCTCACAGGGCTCAGAGTGCCGCGGGTACGTGTCTGTCCCCGTCGGGTCTCACGGGGCTCAGGGTGGCGCGGGTACGTGTCTGTCCCCGTCGGGTCTCACGGGGCTCAGGGT
>VWZF01006460.1:1018894-1205045 GCA_013396755.1 Sclerurus mexicanus | reverse complement strand
GAGTTGCCTTTGCTGCCAGAGCCCAAACCTCGCTTCCCCCCCCTCCCATCCACCCACCCCAAAACCCAGCGCAGGGGACTTCCCCGCCCCGGCAGCGCGCTCCCCAAACCGCGTGGTCCTTCCCCGCGCGGGATGCGGGTCGTGCTCCACCCGCTTCCTGCCCCCAAATCCATCCCGAGCCCTTCCCGGTGCCACATAAGCTACTTGAAGATTTCACCATGACCTCATTGCTTGGCCTGAACTCTGTAATTACTCATTTTTTTTTATTTCCCTTCAACACAGCAAATGTGGCAAAACCAGTGTTTTAACATCATTTCAGGCGCTGCTGTTTATTCAGCCGTGCCATTGATTGCGCAGTGCGTTGTTAGCAAAGTTCCTGGAGTTCAGGCAGCAGGCAGTGCTGTGTGGTATTAGCACAGCCCAAACGCCCTGGGAGGCTCCGGAGCTGCTTCCCGAGGCACCACACGGTTCCCTGCCGGAATAATGGGCTCTGCCCGCAAGACCGGAGCCGCTGGGAGATGCGCTCTCATATTCACTTTTGGTTTTGAGAGAGCTGCTACGTGTGCCAGGTTTTCCAGATTTGTGGCACAAGGGACGCTAAATCTCCTTCTCGAGCCTGGAGGTAGCTCTGCAGTGCTTATGGAGGGAAAACAGGTTGATTTTCCCATTTGTAGGTTGTGTTTCTGTTGCAGGCTCTGGGTTAGCCCCGTGGAGATTACACCTACTGCAACCATTGTTTTGCAGCCTCGGGGACGGTGTGTCAGATGTCAACTCAGTGCCCTGAGTTTCTATCTTTGATGACTTGTGAATTTAGTGCTTCCTACCCCACCCTTGTGGGAGGCTTTTTCTCAGACATATTGGGCGGTGTTTGGGGTTTTGAAGCATCTCCACTGAGATTCAGATAGAAGCTTTTTTTAGGTGGCTGCTTCCCCTGAGCAGGTACCCACAGAGGTGCCTGATGAGGCTCTGGATCCATCACCCTCCTTATGCATGAAGTGTTACCCCTGTGCTGTCTGGAGGCCCCACAGTGTCTCTGTGCTACCTCCTGCAATCCCTTGGCATGGGGAGTGGATGTGCTCCAGTGCTTGGATGTGATGCCGTTTGGGCCAGAGGACAAACAGTCCTGAACGCATTTATCTCTTAATGCTTTGTGTAGAGCTGAACTGTTGCAGCACCTGTTTGGAAGGTTAGTTTTCTGGCTAGAGGAGCAGCTCTACTCAGGGACCAGAATAGCATGCCAGGGCATCTGCAGTGTTGTTGAGGGGTTTTAGACATTTTTTTCCACCTCCAGGCTTTATAAGCAGCATTTGAATAGCAGTGAACTGTTTGTTATCAAACTGGTGCAAGTGGCCCTATCAGCCTTTGGCTGATAGAACAGCTCCTGCTGTGCTGTTGCAGCTCTGCCCCGTCCCCAGCCCTGCAGGGTGCCCCAGGAGGTTTGGATTGGTCCCCTCTGTCCTGCTGCATGGGAGGAGAGGACAACCCATGACAATCTCTGTGAAGCTGTCCCAAGCTGCTGTCTTGCCCTTGGTCCTGGGTGGGTAGCACTGTACCACAAGAGATGCTCATCTTCTGGCAGTGGCATTGCAGAAAATTCACTGCAGTTATTGAAGGCTGCAGATTTTCTGACACTTAAGATCCCATAGGGCTACTCAGACAAATGTTGTAACCTCTCCACTGTGTGGTCTCTGCCAGAGGCTCATAAATACCAGCAGATACTAAAAATCCTGTGTTCAAATGTATTTCACAACTTAGGCATGATGGATGTGCCTTACCCCATCAGCATGATTGTTAGTGGCTCTGTTTCTCCCTCCTATAAACTCTTATCCTGAATAGGATATGAAATGGGATTGCTGAAAGAGCAAGAAGGGTAGAGTGGTGTATGTGGGTTTGCTTTGCTACCTGTGGGTACAGAGTGATGCTCTACAGAAACAAATTGAATTCTTAACTTCAATTTGCACCACTGAAATAATCCCTGCTGAAAGAATAGTGGGGCTGGGATCGCTGTGGGGAGGTGGGATTGAATTGCCATGGTTAATCCACTTTTAGGAGATACTGTCAACTTGAAATGTAACTTCAATTCTTTTTTGGAAACAGATTCTAGCATTAGAGTCTTATTTTTAGTCTCATGCTGCTTGTACAGCTGTTGGCGTGGAGGATGCGGGAGTAGAGTGGGGAAGTGTGGTGGCCTGGGCAGGGTTTGGGTCAGTCTGCTGTGCTGGGATCCTTGCAGGACTGGGGTGAGTGCTGTCCGCTTCCAGACTCACTGGGAAGTGCTTGTCTCTGCGTTGTGCATCGAAGACAATGTGTTTTTTCTCATTTATTACTCTTCCTGGATTCTTCTGAAGCGTGCAGGCGGCTGTACCTCCAGGCCACAGCTCTGCACCACAGCTCTGCCAGTGCTGCGGGGCTGAGACCTATCTGGGTTGTAAGAACTAAGTGAGAAATGCAGAAAGAAAAGTTACTGATGCCCTCATTATTTCGGTTTTCTCCTCCATTTGCTCTTATTTAAGACTGGTCTGGAAGCAAGCCCTGGGAGCTGTCACCTTGCTCGTGGTGCAGGAAGGCTGTAGGGGGCAGGGAAGGACCCGAGGGTGCTCTCCCTCCTCTTGGGGTGTGCAGTGCTGACTGAGCTCATGGACTGATATTTGCCTGTCACAGTGCTCCCTCCTGGGTTTCTTGCCTCTGCAGTCAGTGCGGTTCCTTGCTCTGGTATTTTCCTATTCTGTTCAGAACCCAGGATAAGTAAGAAAACAACAAACAGTCTGTAATTGGGAGCAAAATTCTCCTGTTTGTGTGTTTATGCAATGTCTGACAACAGGACCTTAGTTATGTTATTCCCTTTTAATTAAATACCTTGGGGCCTGATCCTCTTTGCAGCCTGTACCCTGGTAAATCCCTGGTGTTTAGCAAAGTGCTGGGCTCAATGTGAGCTGCAGGTTCTCAAAAAAGTTTGCTTGATGTTGGGGAAACAAGGTGCCTCTTAGATGGCCATGCAGTGCTTGTCCCTGGGTTGGACCTCCATCGTGACTCAGTGCCTTTACCTTGTTGTAGGCTGGAGTGATGTTCCCTTGCTGATCTTCTGGGGTCTGCATCTGCCAGTGATGGGGGCACCCCCAGGCTAGTTATGGGACCCTATGGGGCAGGTCCTACCTAGTGCTCTCCAGGAAAATACCCCCATTGAGTCCTATTCAAATGACAGAAAATGAGAAATGGCCTGAAGTCACTTTTTAGAGGAGAAAAAAATTCCTCATTGGCCATGAGGAATAGGTGAGAAGGGGCAGGGATGAGTGGGGAGAGCTCTGGGCAGTGTGGGAGCTGATCACTGTTAGCTGCTACTCACCCAGCCCCTGTCCAGCTCAGGGAGATGCTGGAGTATGGCTTGTGGGAGATATCTTGAGTCTGAGGTGGAGGATGCTGATTTACACTCCTGTCTATAGTTTTTGCAGCAAATGTGTAATAATGTCTATTTTGGGACATGGAGCACTTTTCTGATTTTCTTTCACACTAGGTTTTTTTTTTTCAGAGACTGTGAACCAAACATTAGTGTGTGGTTGCAGTTCCTATTCTAATAAAAAAGGAGACTATAGGTAGGAGTTGGTAGCCTTGAGAATTGCCTTTTTTCCCCTAAATCAAGCCATGTTAACACCTTTTGAGTAAGGCTGCCTGTCAGATACCTTGTACCTGACTGACAACTTCTGCAAGAAGCATTTTGCTTTCATTAATGTGACAAAAACCTGCAAGCAGCAAAGGTTGGGGCTGGGGTATTTCTGTGACACCATGTGGCAGTTCTGCTTTGAGAAATCCCACACTTCAAAAGAGTGTGGATTTTAATGAAGCAACTTGAATTTTTCATGAAAGTCGCTGGAATTTATTTGGTAGGATGTATTTAACATGTAAAGGCATTTCAGGCACTTGGGGCCAGTTCACCTGTAGCAGCCACAGGGCAGTCCTTGCTTGACCACAGATAAGACAAGGGAGGCTCAAATAGCCGTAAAAGGCTTTTTCCCAGGGCTGCAATTCCTTATTGATGCCCCTACCCTGGAAAACGGGGACACAGGAGTTTCTCAGATTCCTGTAACTGTTTCCCCTTTAACGTCTCCTAACTGTAACCCTATTTCCTGAAATAGCTCAACCTTTTGGCTAAAAATAAATAAAAGTCAAACAAAAAACTCAGCCTGGGATAAACAGCTGCATGGAAGCATTTATGTGTGCAGTTAAAGTTTGGAGAAGTTAGGAGTTGCTCTAAGGAGGGACTGGAAAGCACCGGTCAAACATTAATGAAAAGAGGTGCTGCCAATTAAACCTGTGGTGTGCAGAAACTTTTTTGTAGGGAATTACGTGTATCTGGGCTGTATTTTATTCTTCACTCAATACCATTTTTGTCCTCAGCTGGTATTTTGCTGAGAATAATGATGATTGTCTGGGCTGTGCAGGGAAGGTTCAGAACTGAGATGACTGGAGTTGCAGCTGAGGGCATGGCAATTTGCTTTTAACAATAAAAGTTGTAAAAGCTAACAGGCCATCTATTAATAGCAAGCTTTTCAGCCTTGCCTTTAATTTCATCCTGTAGCGTTTAGTTTATGCACTTCCTTTCTAATTAAAACTGCTGTTTTCTGGCTGTAACTGTCTCTCTCCAGTGGAGAGACTTATTTTTTTTAAACGTTAGTTAAAAGCAAAGCCGGTGGAGAGTGTGAATGGTGTCTAAGTTCTGACTTACAGACCTTCACACCCAAATTAGTTGTTGTCTGCCAGTGATTACATTTTTAGTAATGCAGGTTGGGTTCCTGTGAGCATCTTCCTCCCATGGCAGCATGCTTGCATTTCTTACCCAAGGTGTGCAGCAGAAGATGACCCTTTGACTGCTAATTCCTTCAGGTGTGGGACACTGTGTCCCCTTGGAAGACTTGAACCTACCATCATTGCTGAGAAAACACTGAGGTGGCCAAGTGGGGGAACATCCCTGTGTCCGAAATCTGTCTGCTGGAGATTGCAGAGGCGAGGGAAGTCACCAAGCTGCACAGCCTGGCTGGGGTGCCTGGGAAGGGGGAGTTTTCCAAGGAACTTGAACAGAGGGTGGTCGAGTGTGCCATTAACCCATTTGTTTTTCCCTGAAAATGTTTGCTCAGGGGATTTTTCAAGGGAGTTTCCTGTATTTAGTTGTGTGTAGGAGGCGGGTGCTAAGGCTGGAGGGCGGTGTGGAGGTTTTCCTGCACTGCTCAGCCAGTCCTTCCAGTGGCTTTCTGCCCAAAAATGTCCCCTGCTGAGCCCGGCTGAGGGGAGAAGCCAGCAGCTCTTGCCCTGTGCCAGGACAGATCTCGAGGTGATCTTAGAAAATAACGCTTCATTTAGAGTGAAATCTTTCCGCTGCTCATCTCAGAAATCTGTGCTTGCAGAGGTGTGGCATTGGGAAGGATGAGTTGGTTTTTCTCAAGCAGGTTTTGCCAATGCAATACGCAGGCTATTGTAGACTTTACCTGCCTGTGCCCTCTTGGGCTAGTGGACCTGCATCCAGACCTGGGCTTGGAGCCCCATGGGTGATGCTGCATGGGAGCCAGGAGAACCTGGCGTGCATATCCTGCAGCTGTGTCCTGGTAGCTCCCTCATCTCTTGCAAGTTGACAATTTTTTCCCCCTACTTTAATTACCAAGCAACATTAAGGTTCAGGTTTTTTTTTGTGTTTTCTGTTGTTTACCTGGAGATTTGCAGTTTTCTCTGACTTGGGACTGTGCAGACACTGGACTGCAGGCAGGACTGGTCCCCAGCAGCTTGGTGTGTTGGACTGTGGCTGGTTTTTTGCCCAGTGGTGATTAATTGCTGCCACTCAGGAGCCTCCCACTGCTGGGTTGTTGTTAGCAGTGAGCACAGTATGAAGGACGTGGTGAAGTGGACTGTGCTCAGACCTGCCTTTAGGGATACTGTGCCAGTCAGAAAGTGTCGTATTCGTTGGAAATAGGTAATAAGGACTCTGCTGCTCATATTGCTGATGATTGTAAGCCATTTCTATTATTTTAAAATTGTCTCCTGTAGTTTTGCTCTCCTGTGACTCTCTGCACCCTTTCCACAGGCTGGCTCCTCAACCACCAGGCAGCCCTGACTGCTTTCAGTGTAATCACCATGCTGCAGTTTGCTGAATTGCTTTGATTTATCCAACATCCCACCACTGACTTGTTCACTGTGTTTGCCTGAATTGGTTAACATTTGATTAAGCAATTAGTATTTTGGGTTTCTTGCAATAAACTTCAAGACTTGTGTGTGAAGCTTTTGCATGGGTTGCCATCAGTCTTCCATGGTAGGAGGGCGATGCTGGTGCTGCCTGTGTGCTGTGGGGAATGGCAGTAAGTGGCAGGCTGGTTTAAAGCTGCATTTACTAACTTTTAGCCTGGGGAAACAGTGAAACTTTTCTTTTTAAAAAGGTCTCCTCCGGCCTCTGCCCTCACCTGGTCTTGCCTGGCAGCAGCACAGCTGCTGGGTCAGGAAAAGCCTGTTTAGCCCAGAAGCTTCAGTGACTTCAATATATATATTCATTAAATATGCATGCATGCAATATATGCACATTAAATATGCATATATGCAATATATATAGGGATGCATTAAATATATATATTTATTTTTGCTTATGGGCTCTTTCTTGGGTTTGGCCAAAAACCAGGGAGCTGCCGGCTAGTGGTTGTCACAAGGCACCTCTTTGATGGATGCAAAGTGCGCTTGGATATTGAGCTGCACGTGGGGCAGCGGGATGGGGGGAGTAGCTGGGGGGCCCACTGGTGGGAATCCTAGGTATTGCTTCTCCTCCCCTCCATTGTTTTTGTGGTCTCATAGAGCTGCTCACTGCCATGGATGCTGATCAGAACCAATACTCTGTAAAAAGTTTAGCTCCTTATGCAATCTCTTTCACATATGATTTGCAGTTGGTCTGCTCTTGTGGGCACCTGTTACATCTTACTGACTCCAGTGATTTTTTTTACCCCAAAATCTGTCACATTGTTTGGGATGGATTTCCAGCTGAAGCCTATTTAGTCTAAAAGCATACCTGCTTTGGTCATCCAGTCCTAATTGATAGTGCTGTAGTTCAGAGACATTTGTCCTGTTCTCTTTAATGAAAGCTTAATGCATTTATTTTTGATCCGGCTGTTTGTAAAGAGCTTTTTTGTTTTCCCTCTGCAGCAGAAGGAAGCATAAGCCCCTGTGAGGCTGTCCTAGCTGGGTATTTTGAGAGCAAATCAGGCTTTTAATTTTTTTTCACAACTTGAACATGATTCCTGTTAACCTTCTTTGTGGCCTTGGCTGAGTAATGCTTTGCTGCAGGCTTTTTGCTCTGTTTTCAACCGAATTTTGCAGGATCTATAGTTGGAAGTACCCCAGCCTTGCTTCTGTAGGGTGGTATGTGGAGGAATTGGTGATTCTTGCTGTGTATTTTCAAAGGGTCTTTACATCTTCCAAGTCTTAAAGCATGCTGTACACTTTAACAAGATTTTATAGGACTACTAAAGTGAGAAACAGAGGCATCAGTCACTTGGTAGATGTAATTTGTTTGCAGTATTGTGGCAAATGCACTGATTTGCAAAACAGAGGGATCCTATTTTTCTTGTGCTATAAAGGACCTAGAAAAGCTGAGTAAGATGTGCAACAGGCTAGACTAGACAATTTGAAGCGCTTCTTTGGCATTGCAATCCAAGATCTCTTCAGCAGTAATACAAATTAAATACTGCTTGACTGCAGCAACACTGTGCTCCATTGCCGGAGCCTCAATTGGCTTAAGAGGGGAAAAAATAAATAAAAAAAAGATAAAAAACCCCAAATTCACTGCCAGGAAATTAAACGCAAGGAAAAAAATGCACTTTGTGAGCAGCTCTGTGATCTTTTATTATGATTTCTGTGTAATTCCTCTCAGGGTTTGCACAAAGCCAAGCAGCTGCTATCTGTTGAGACTTAGACTGCACTGGGGGGGCTGTGAAGCCAAGCTTAAAATGCAGTATTAATATGGGGGTTTTTGTTTGCTTTGGGTGGTGTTTTGCATGCCACTTTTGTTCACTCTGAGTTGTGGAAGGTTTTTATTGTTTTTGTTTTTTCCTTCTTCCTTACAGCTCACCTTTTCTTATATTGTTTGCTCAGGGAGGGAGCACAGTAAAATTAGCTACAATGCCCAGAGGGCTGTTGCCCTTGTGTCAGCCAAATTAATATTGTGGAGTACATAATTTCCACAGGGTGGTTTCTTTCAGTGCAGTTGAATGGATGTAAGTAGGACTTTTCACTTGACAAGTCCCATTCTGGTAAGTGCAGAATGGGAAGTCATGCAGAGAGAGGAAACCTTTGGGTGAAGGAGCTTGTCTTGGATGACTGTGGGAGTGGGAACACCCTTGTCCCAGTGCTTGGCTAGGGATAACCCCTGATAGGATAGGATGGAGATGGCTGAGGCATCTCCTGTGTTGCTGTCTTGTTCTCCAGCACAGGATCCCTTTTGCCAGCACAGGATGCACTGACTTCTGCAGTGGGTGGTGCTGTGATGGACCCCACTGAAACCCTTGAGCTCCAAGCCCAACATTCTATGGCCAGTTCAAACCACAGCTCCATGGCCCTGTGGATAAGCAGATTTCCTTCCTACTGCCTGTCCAGACTGCTGTGCTGCTGGCATTGTTTGGCAGGTCCTCACTCAGCCCTGGGCAGCCTGTGCTTTGCAGGAGCTGCTCTGCAGCTGCTTTACCCAGTCCGGCAGGAATGTGAGCCAGAGGATTTCCTGAAGATAAACAGTTCTAGGCCACATGTTGAGGATTTCTCTCCTGACTGGGTGGATTGCACTGATCTCGTATCCTGGTATGACTGTGCCTGCAACTCCAAGGATGAATCTATTGGTCACTGTGGTATCTGGAGAGGAAAATATTCCCAGTAGGGTCTGGGGCGTGTGGAGCAGATTTTGGCTGAGGAGCAAGGGGTGAAGTAGGTGATTTCTCCCTCTCTTTCCCTTTTATCTCCTGATGCTTCTGTGGGAACATTTCTCTGTAGTACAGCAAGGTGAGGGTTAGAAAACCACAGCTTCTGTTTTTGGAGTTGAAAAACTTAACCTGAACCAGTGTGAGTGAGGAGCATGTTGGGAGTCTGGGACCTTGGACTTCAGGTACCCACTGCAGGGACTGAGGGCACCCTGTGATGCTGGTGCAGCCTGGACCTGCCCTCCCATCCTGGCTGGTGGCTGTTGTGTGAGAGATAGGACAGCCTCCCTGGGGCACAGCTTGATGTGGAAGGATGTGGCTGGGCAGACCTGGGTGCCAGCCTGTGCTTCTGGGGTGCTGTGGTGAGGTACATCCTGGTAGGGGGATCTGCAGCTCTGTGCCCGGAGTGTGGACAGCCAGGCAGGCTTGTTTCCCAAGGGAAAGTGAGGAAACTGTTCTGGGAAATGGGCTGCTTGCCAGTCAACTGGCAGCCTGGCTTTGAAATGCTGGGAAAACATAAAAAGGGGCAAAATGTTTGTAGGTGGTAGAGGTTGGAGTAAGGTCTGACAGAGTTGGGATGCATAACATAGCATTAGGGGCTTTTTTGTTTCCATAACTGAAGAGCTCAGGCTCTCAGAGAACCAGAAAACAACAGGAAAACCAACAAATTATAGCTCTTCAGGGAAGAGCTGTAGCAAGCACTGACAATTGCAAACTTGAAGGGTTTTTTCCACTTTGCTCTTATTTTAATTTTTGCCAGGGCAAATCACTGCTCTGGAGAGCTTGTTGCCTTGCTAAAATAGCTGCCGATGAACAGACATATGTGCACAGCTTGAACTGGGGAAAGGAGGGAGGAAGAGTTTGAAGACCTCGTTGTATTTGCTTTGTGACCTCTGCAAAAACATTTGGCTCTTATTCAAAGTCCTTTTTCTATTCTCAAGCCTGAAGTGTTCCTATGAGCCTGAATTTTATATGCTGGCAGCATGCTGGTCAAACTTTTCTTTTGGACTGCCAAAAATAAAGATCTGCTGCCTGTATTTCAAGATGAGCAATGGTTTCATAACCCTGGCTGCCAGCAGGGTAGAGAAAAAAAGAATTGAGATACTGAAAACTTCCAAAGGTCGGTGGTTATGTTTGAACAGGAGCAACAGATTTTCCACACAACAGCAGCACTGAAGTAAACTGGCCCAATCGATACCATCTGGGTTTGACTTTCTGCATCATACATGAACCTGGCTTTCTGCGAAGTGCTACTGAACAGAAGCTGTGATTACAGACATTGTGGCGTGTTTGCTGGGAAGATGCAGTACTGTGTGGTTTGGGGACAGACTGCCTCCAGAAGGAAAAAGTAAAACAAAACCCATGCCAAAAAAGGTCTTTTCAGCTGTCACCTCTGTGCATGGCGCTCCCCAAGTCCAGAATAGGGCTGGGATCTCCTGTAAATTTATTATCTGGGAAAAAAAAACACCTCTTGTATTTCCTCTCTCCACCCTTATTGAATCTTTCAAGTAGCTCTTTCCCCTGTTCTCCCCACCCTGTGGCATGTCTCTCTCTGTTTTTATCAGTGGCTTTGTTGGTTAAGTCAGCTTTTCCAGGAAGTGCAGCCTAGATGGGCTCTGCTGTTTACCCAGACCATTGTCCTTGATGAAAGTGACCTTCCTACAAGCTCATGTGGTCAGGCAGAACAATCAGGACAGAGGGGACATGGGAACAGTCTCTAGTTGGGGCCCCTTGCTCGGTTGTACTTGAACTTGCATTAAGGATGGTGTCATATGGGTCGATGATGCTCTACTAAAGCATATGGTCTACCACTTTGTCATCTCCAGTAGGGATGGGGACAGGGCCTGGGTGTTGAGCCTCATCGCATGTTGACTGTGATTTAAAAAACCCCAGGCATTGGTCCCTTTCCCATGACTCTTCTTTTGCTGTTGCTTGTTCTGTTGGTCTGGGGGCTCATCGTTACACCTGCTGACCCCTCACCTCGGCTGGACCCAGCTTACCCCAGCAGCCACTCCTTGGTGGGCATGTTTTGTCTCTGGTTGAAATATGAGTAGGAGCCTCAGTGCAGGAGAAGGGATGCTGGTTTAAATTTCAACTGTCTCCTTTCCCAAGGTACCTGCCTTCCCTTTTCTGCTTAGGGTTGAGCAGCAAAAGTCCCATCCAGTGGGAAATGAGTTTGGAGCAGTGTGCACCTTCATCCATTTCTCTTGGACCTGTGAGCTCTTGGTGTTTTGAATACAATGCTGGCTTGTTGTTTTCTTTCCAAAGTCTGTCCATGTTATTGACCCTTTCCCGCAGGCGCAGGGAGGGCAGTGGGGTTGATTCCAGTCGATGGAGTTCTCTCTCTCTAAATCAGGACATCTGCCTAAATATGTGGTCAATGTGGGTAAGCATAGTCTGAACTGCTAAATTATTAAGGGTCTTCTCAAAGCATCGCTTGTACCTGCGTAGAAATTACTAAAGACAAAGAGTCATAGAAGAATTGGCAAGAAAATTTTCAATTAAAAATGTATCTGTTGGGCAACAGGGTTGGTATGCTGAGCGACTTCCTGAGACTGATGGATGTTTTTGGGAGGTTACAGTAAATTTATGGAGGCTTTCTAAAATTGTGCATGTGTTTTTCTTTGTTCTTCTGGGGCTAAATGAAACAGGAGCTAGAACAGGCTGTTTTGAGAGGTGGTGTTATTTTTGCAGGCTTTTTTTGTAAATCAGGTCGTCTTCTCTACTACTTTTTTGATAAATGGAACAATATAGGAGCAATTAGACTTTAAACTGTTCATGAGATTGAAGGCAAGTAATGTGATTTAATCTTTCTTTTGCATATATTTAATATATGCTGTGATTTCATTCAAATGTTTGAGCTTTGTACTTGTACGATATAATTATCTCTGGTTTTAGCAGATGGGTTTTTTTTAAATGCCTGTGGTTTTTATTAAGTCTGTTTTCTATGAGTTATTTGTGTTTACTTTGTGGCTTGAAGTTATCTTCGGCAAACATGAAAGGAGGGTATTTTTGTTAGTTAGTTCTGGTTTAGCTGCTTTCTGAAACTGTAGTAAATCAAATGGTGGTGGGTTTTTTCCTTCTGCCACTGTCTTTTTTCTGGAAACAGGGCCAGCAGGTAGCACAGACATTTGCTTTCCATATGGGGCATGTAGTTAAACACTGTGTTTTACAGCTGCCCTAGAAATAGTCCGCTCAGAGTGGCTCCTTGCCAGTGGTGGCTGCAGAGCACAGGTTCACCTCTCCTGTTGAACTCAGTCTAGCTCCATTAATTTTTATCCAGGCTTGCTAATTTTTACCCAGGTTTGCAACTTTTATCAGGTACTGTCCAGGTCCTGTATATGGTGCTATGATGCACTCCAAGAAACTGGGGAGGGTGGGTGAAGAGAAGCCTCTCCTCAAGGCAGGCAGGAGATATGCAGGAGCAGAATATCTCTGTGGGAGAAGGGCACAGATGGAGAGGGCAGAAAGGCAAAAAAGATGAGTTGCCCAAACTCAGGTGAAGAATTTGGAGAGTGCTGTAGGCTGAAACTATAATTCTGTTGCCTCTATGTAATGTTCCAACAGCTTCAAGTCATAAAAGATGTATTTGTTAGTTGCATCTGTGGGTATTTTTAGACCTGGTCTGATACCTTCAAATCATAACTGTTCTTACCTGCTCAAAGTTAAGTTTGTAGTGAAATGCCAAATCTCTGCTGACTTTCCATGGGTGTATTGGTGCATGTAGATGCAAAATAGATTTGGGCAATGTAAGAAAATTGTTGTTATCCCTAATGCCTTGTTTTCAGAGCTGCAGCTTCTGGCGGTATGTGGGCTTTATAAAAGGTGAGAGTATGGGAAAGCTGGGTTGCATCAAGGTATTTAACAGAAACGTTCTGTATCTGAATTTCTCCATGCCGTGAGGAGGGTTGTGCTGCAGCAGCAGCAGCCCTTTGCCCGTGCAGCAGAGTGTGCCTGCATGAGTGGTGATGATGTGGTTATTTATTACTGCGGCTGGGCACCTGGTCCTGCCTGAGGGTAAAACGAAGATGGAAAGTGACCTGCCAACTTGAAGGATGTTCCTGGCAGAACAGCCTTGCCAGCCTCATCTTTATCTCCTATGATTTGTGTTTGACTCTGGCTGTTGTCTTCCTGCTCAGCTCTTTCAGGAGAAATCTGGTTTGGATGCTCTGCTGAAAGATTGACTCACTGATGGGCTTGGTTAGGCACTGGGGAGTGGAGCAGGAGCCCTGAATGGACACTTGAAACATGGCAGGAGAGACCCACACCTTTGAGACTGGTCCTAAGATGATGCAGACAGGATAGTGACTGCTCAAAAATACCTCCTTCCTTCCTCTCAATTCCTGGTGTCTATGGTGTCCCCCAGTGTGCTGCTGTGTGTCTGCCAGCTGCTGGGAGCTCTTCTGGGTTGCAGGGACATGGTATGGCAGATGGATCTGGGGTCATATACCAGCATCCCCACATCCTCAGGGCATGGTGGGATGATGCAGCGTGGCTTCTGCTGGCTCTGTCCTGCAGTCTGACACCACTAATATCCTACAGATAGCTCTGGTTCTCCCAGCTCATGCAAATGCCATGCCTTGGGCTGAGGAAGGTGATGAAGTGCATATAAGGGTAATGCAATTGTTTATTTTCTTGAATAATCCTTTTGGCAGCTTGGCTCCAAACAGCAGGACGAACTCTGGCTTCTTTTGCCTGCACCAGCTCAGTGCAGAGCTGTGGACTGTGGGCTTTGTAGAACCCCGCCAGACAACAAGGCAGCTGTTTGAATTATATCCAAATAATTTTTTTCCATCAGAATCAAAATTCTTGATGAAAGGCAGTCAGAAAAAGTCATACAAATCCTCTCCGTGCTAATCTGCATATTTTATAATTTTCCCCAAAGCTGGCAGTTATTCCCTAAATCTCCCTCTAAGTCTCCGTTGAGAGCTGTTATTAAGATGCAGCAATCTATTAGCGACCCAGCAAGTGGTCCGAGGTGGGCTCGTCCAAATGAGAGCTTTTAATTGCTGAGCTGAGCCAACACCTCTTGCTGCAGGCATCATTGTAGTGTGTGCTTGCTTTCTGGGAGGTGGAGGAGAGAGAGATGTGGTGTGAAGCCTTCCAACTTCTTGTGGGGCTGTGGGATGGTGTGACATCGCGGGGTGGTTGAGGGAATGGGAAATGAAATGCTGTGAGTGGTGAGAGCCTGATCAGACTGGGGACTTCTCTCTCTGCTGCCACGACAGAGGGCTGGGATGCACTGTGGAGTTAGTGTGTTACTGTTACCATGGGGTTACAGTCACCTTTGTAGAAGATGCTTCAAATGAATAACTGAAGGGAATTGAGAGTGAAAGCCCACCTAAGAGCTGGTGGTGATAACTCAGTGGGGCTTGGTCAGCCAACACACCACACCTGGAATTTGGGTTCTCCCTTACTATGGGGCTTCAGGTGCTCCATGCTTTCTGTGGCTAACTGCGAGTAGCCAGTAAATACTCTTGTGTATTTTTCCTGTAGTGGTTTAACCAGAACTTTTTGGTTTCTGTGCCAATGTGTGTGTTTGGCAAACCCTCACCCCTGCTCCTTCCCACTGCTCTGTCAATGATGCAGGCAGGGGAAGCTGTCGCTTCCTCCCTATGCTGGAGGGATGCTTGCCAGGCACGCCTGGCTCCAGATCCTGCCCAGGGGCACAACAGGGACTTCAGACTTGGGGACAGCCTGTCTCAGCTGCCTGGTGCTGCATCAGTGTGGATGAATGGCTCTACCTCTTGCTCCTGGGGCGCAGGTTGGTGAGACCCACCTCCATAATGCAGTAGATACAGCGAAGATGTTCTTTGAGTCTAGTTTCTAGTTTGGAAGATGTGCTGTGTGCTGCTGTGGGTGGTGGTGATGAGGCTGGGAGGGTGGTGGCATTCCCTAGCTGGGGGTGCTGGTGGCTGCTGCTGGCTTGGTATTGGGAGGTGCAGGGCACAGGGTTGTGAGAAATTTCCATCTTCTCTAGGTATCAGCTGCTGAAGGTTTGAGGATGACTGTAGCAAGAGCAGTCAGTACAGCAAACCAGGTTTAGGCATGGTGTAAACACACTTCTTTAAGTAAAGATGCTGCAGGTACAGGTGGGGAGCAGGGGGAAAGAAGAGATGCTGCTTCCTTTGAGCAGATCCTGCTCTTGGTGCAGCAGGATCCATTCTGTTGTTGCTGCTCCAGGTACACCTATTTTCATTTAAAGTTTTGGTTTTTACACTTGCTCCAAGCAGCAGTTAGTCTCAGGCCTTGCAGTCTTAGTGTGTCTGTTTTCAGAGTACCTTTTCTCTAGCTGGGTTTTGTTTACAGCCTGACAAGCTGCTTGAGCGGAGCCCTTTGGACAACCAGGATGCAGAGCCAGATCCTGGGCACTCCAGGCAGGCTGAGCCCATGCTGGGCAACTGGCACAGAATGGGGATTTGGCACTTTTGGCACCTGCCGTTGTGGGGTTTCAAAGCAAGCAAGCTATAGGGTTGAGGATTAACACAAATAAGCAGAGTATGAACAGTATCTGCTTGTGTTTTAGCAACCCTGCTAATGCCCTTGAATCACAGACGGTGACAAATGTCTTCCTTGCTATTCCCTGTTTTAAAATCCAGCACCTTTAACTCTAACAAAACCTTAGCCAGGTTTAAAACCACTTTTTCTCCCTCATGCCCATCTGCTCTTAGTGGGCATTTTAAATTCATGATATAATTTAAGTTCAACCTTGCAAAATGCCAGCTAAGTGCCAGCCAGGTCTCCTTCCTTGGCTGTGAGCATCTGTGGCAGGGACACTTTGTTTTATGAAAGGGGAAACCTGGACAGAATGAAAAGCTGATTTTTAAACTATTGCAGACTCTTGTTTCTTTTGGAAATAGAGTTTTCTGACAATTGAGAAACTTAAGTGTGCTGGGCAGCCCAGAGCTGAAGATTCACGGGAATAGAGCCCACAGTGTTGCCTCGTCCACCTGAGAGCTTCCCCAGGGCTGCAGGCACTGGTAGGGACCTGGTGGCCTCTGCTTTTGTCTTTCGTCCAGTGGCTTTAAATGAAGTTAGAAGAATGTGGGAACTCTGTGTTACATTGAATTACATTGAAATAGAAGAACTCTGTTACTTTTGTGTATTCAGATACTTTGTTTCCTGTGTGTTAACATCCTCTCCATTGGATTGGGAGGTACATCTTTAATTTGGGGGGGGCTGACAGCTCCTCGGGGCAGTGGGATGGCTGGGTCTCTGCTAGAGCCCTGTGTTGCCAATTGCAGGTGTCTCATGGCTTTGTGCAGGAGAGGGTCTCCTGGGGAGCACCTCTGCTTCCCTGCTGAGGTTAGGCTGCTGCAATTCCCCTCATCCTTCCCCTGGCTGCTGCAGAGCCCGATGCTGCTGTCACTGAGCCCCCATGATATGAGGTTAACATTCACTTGTGACATCTCATTCTACTTTAAATTAAACCCCCAGCAAGGCCAGCTGGCTTCCCCAACACCCCGCCTGTCTTCTCGAGGAGTTTGTGATGTGAAACTGTCTACTTCATTATTCCTGTTTTTAGCTGAGATTTTGACACAGAAAGATACTTTTTTTTTTAAGCTAAATCCAGTCTGTGTGTACCAGTGTGATGGTGAGACATCTTGCATGGACTTGAGGGTTGAACAGGAGAGTGTGTGTAAAGGAGGGTACAGCTTCCATCATCCTACGTGCAGTGAATAAACCCAAAGCTGAAGGACTCTCAGGTCAGGACTTGGAAGAGATGTGTGGATGAGAAATTATATTCCTTAGACTTCAAGTGCTTGATAAAGAGATATATTCTTCAAGAAGGAGAAATTATCTGGTACAGCCTGCAAGTACAGGCAGCAGATGTCCTGCACAGGTAACCTGTCCTGGTGGGGTGTAGCACAGACTGTGGTCCTGGGAGCTGATGGCTGAGCAGAGCTGGGTTGCAGGCTCAGCATGGACTTGGATTTGCTAAATGCCCTTAGATGTTCCTCTTCATTCTCTGTGCTTTGGCTGGGGCATAGAAGTGAATTTTTAGGGTTCTAGCTGCCTTATTTCCATTGAACAGCATGGTCCGTTGAGAAGCTGGAAGCCGTTAGCACAACCATTTAATTTTTTCTGAGTTAAAAGCTAATTTTTGCCTTTCTTTGTTGCCCTGACAGTGTGCTGGGGAAGAGAAGCGGGTTGGTACACGCACCGTGGTGGTCGGGCACCGTCCTGTTTCGGAAACAGAGGCATATGTGGCACAGAAATTCTGCGACAACAGGATCGTCTCCTCCAAGGTGAGCTCGCTCTGCTTGTCCAGGTGCATTGTGAGCATCTATTTCCTGCTAGTGTATGTTATTTGGTCATGGTTTTTGAAATTGAGAAATGCTGAATTCCTCAAGGTTGGATGTAAAGGTCCCTTTGCAAGTGGTGCAGCCTTGTACAGATTTTAAACGCAACTCCAGTTTCTTAGTATTTTTGCTTTTCTCTCTATTAATGACAGTGAGGGTGTGGACAAGTTCCTTTCTCCTAGACTGGATGAGAGCAAAGCATGTGGACACATTGCTTTTGGTTGGCTGGGGTTTTTTTTGTTGTTTATATTTTTAAAAAATTTTCTGATGTTCCTTTTGGGGAGAAAGGACAGGTTAGGTGTAACACAGCATGACATAACACCAACTCAGATTTGCAAAAGGGAGTGGGGATTATTTTGTTTCATAAATGGACTGAAAAATGCAATTCCCCATTTTTTATTTTTTCATGAGATTTTTCTGTCTTGAGATGACACAAAAATAACCATGCACTGTTTATCCCTTTGGATGGAAAGGGGCATGTGGTATTAATGCCGCTTTTGTTTATGGTGGAAAACTGTGATGACACCCATCTGCCTTCTGCTTAGCTTTTTTCCATGACATTCATGAAGCTATTTCAAAAGATTTGAAGCCAATTCAAGTAAAATATCAAACAAGTAGCATTCCATATTGTCAACACAGCTGGATACATATCACATCGCGTAGGATTCATGATGCTCAGCATAGACTTAGGCTTCAGTTTTGCTGTACTTGAGCTGTTAAGGGGGTTTTTCCCTCTACTTTCTTTTTTTATATGTCTTGGATCTTATCTGTTTCTATATGTCTGTGCTGTCTGAGTTTATTTTGGGGAAAAGTTAAGTCTAGCCATGTTTAACTTGTGCAGCGTTCCCATTGACGTTTCCCTGGCACACAAGAGGGTCCTTCAGCGAGGACACCTTCCCCTGTTCCAGTTCCCTCTCTGACAAATGGTTTGTTTTAACACTAATTTTAGTTCTTCCTTGATTTGAGTGTGGTGTCCTTGCTCTTTTTTCCATTTATATTTGGTAGGCATGGGTCTTCTTACCTGACCAGTCTCTTTTGTAATTAAGTGGATTTTGGTCTTGAGACTTGGCTGCTTATTTTTTTTGTTTCAGGCAGACTGAAAGATAGGTATTAGATGCATTATTTTCCATGTCGTTCTTAAATTCCATGTTTTCCAAAGCAAATAATTAAGCAGCCTTCTCAAAATTATAATGAAGCACAACCTAGTAACAAATTTGTATGGGCAGCATGGTTTTTTTTTCATGAAAAAGCAGCTCTAAGATGGTTTTTGGAATCAGGAAAAAAGTCTCCACTGTGCATTATTTCTTAATGAAATCATGTGTCTGCAAATGCCTTTCTAGAAGTTGCCTGCTGAAGTAGATCATGTTGCTTTATCTTATTTTGCCTTCATCATTCCCCAAGTGTGTGGTTTGGCTTATTTTGACAAAAGGGAAATAGTTGCCTACTTTAAAGCAAAGAAACACAAACCCCCACACAACTATGAGACACTTGCAACTGTTCAGTGCTCCAGCAGAGAGAAGTGGGGCTGGAATCTGAAGCAGGAGCTCGGTGGCATTTCAGCATCCGGCTGCATCGTGCTCCTGGTTTTAGATCTGGGACCTGGACCTCTGCCTGGACCTGCTCACCTGCCTTTCTGTAGTTCTTCTTGCCTTGTTAAAGAGAGAACTCTTCCTATTTTGGGCAAATACTTCCCATTCTGTAGCTCTAATCCCTGTCAGTCGCGTGCCTTGGTCTGTTTGTGAGTCCCCCTCTCTGCCCACAGTACACCCTCTGGAACTTCCTCCCGAAGAACCTCTTTGAGCAGTTTAGAAGAATTGCCAACTTCTATTTCCTGATCATCTTCCTCGTGCAGGTAAGAGCTTTGATGCTAAGAGTGGGTTTTATTTAGGTACAGATGGTAAGCACAGCTTGAACAGGAGTTGAGCTTCAAAACTGTGCTTATAAGTGTATTTGTTCTTTTTTTTTTTAGTTCGAAGCTGTGTTATAATTCTGCCACATAGTCCAGTACATAATAATAATTAAAATATCTAGGCCTGTCTGCGATGAGGTTTGAATGACTGCTGGAACACTGAAGAAACATCTTAACTCCCAACTGTTAAGATCAGTCAGCTAGTGAAAATGAAAATATACTTGATGCTACAGAATTAAGATGTATTTTTTTATCACAGTTATTATTTCCGTAGCATTACTCTGTTTTCTGAAGTTATGTGATATTTGTATGTCTCAGTTATCGTGAGTTTCAAGGCAAACAGAAGAGATAGGTTGTACTCAGCAGGATTTAGAAAATTCATAGGATGAGCTTTGGAAATGTGAAGCTTCAGGAAGCTGCTATGCATGGACAAAGCAGCAAATTTTTTACATGAACAAACTTTCCCTGCTCTGCTTTGTGGCTTGAGTTAAGGGGCAAAGGAAGCCTGAATACTCATTTTTTTGGGGTCTGTCATCCAAGAAAAGCAAGCTGACAAAATGCATCGGGGCAAAGGGAGTTTGGGAGAATCACCACAGTGCATTTACTTATCTTTTAAACCCTCAGGCCTGGGGCTCAGCAGACAGCCAGCTCTGAGGCTGAAAATAGGCATCAGAGCTCTACCCCAGCAAATGAAATGGCATCGTGTGGGTACTGCAGAGAACCTACTGTTAGGTGGCTTCTCCAGGGTTTTGGTGGTTCAGGACTGGGATATCATTCTCTCTTAGGCTGCTTGTTTGAAAGATGAGTGCCTAAAATGTTTATCCTTACAGCAAAGAGTTTTGATTTATAGTAATTTTGGTGGTTGCTGCAGAAATGGGGGATCCCAAGATAACGGTTGTGTGTGGCTCCTCCTGGCAGTGTGACACAAAAGGCCAATTTACTCTGGTGTCAGCTGGCTTGCCTCCATCTCTTCATTTCACTGGCATTGCTCCATTTTGTCAGACCCAATTTGTAATTTGCCTTGAACTGAAGTGATGCCCTGGAGTCGGGATGTCCTTTTTGTGTAGCTGGCCACTTAGTGGCGCGGCATTACATTTTATCTATTGACCCTCTGGCCAAGAAGAACGTGGAATATTCCTGATTATACTTACACAAATGGGTTGCAGTCTAGCTGCTTGCCCATTTTAGACACAGGTGTGTGCAGGTGAGAGGAAAACCTGGCTGTTGCTCCTTAATTATATTCTGTGACCACATCTAAAATAAGGAAGCAACTCTCATGGTCTGTTAGAGAAAAAACAAATCCAGCTGAACAAAACCCAACCTGACAGCGCTGATCCAGTGGCTGCTGTGTAGAGTAACCACCTACCCCAGGCACTCGTCATTCTGGAGATGTCATTTGCCTTAAAAATCACCCAGGGCCACTCCATTCATTTAAAATACCAAGGGTTATACCTTGAAAAATACCATTGCTTAAGTGTTTGTTCTTATCTTTAAGTTTCTTAAAATTAATGGAATTGTTTTACATTATCACTGCATGAGTGAAGCATCACAGCACTTGGGGAATTGCCTGCTGCATCTGCTCTGCCTGTTGTGAAACCCTTTATCAAAACATCTATTACTTTGTTATATCTGACTCCAGGTTTGGCTCTTTGTCTCTCTAAGACAAAATAGGTGCATTAAACATAAAACACCTGTTACACACAAATGGGAATACAAATAACTTTCTCTGTTTCATCTGTTGCAACACTCACAAGAATCTGCAAGGAAAATCCCTGTGGAAAGGGTTAGTCTGGAGGGAGTGTAGTCCAAATGTGTTTGCAGACAGACCAAACTGGTGGCAGTAAACTAATTTAGGAGGTACCAGGAATGAAAAGTGTCCCTTTTAATTGATGAAGATGACTTCTGGAGTGTGATCCTCAATCTTGTAAGAAATCACCTAGGAAGAATCTATTAAGTAACAGTAGGATTTTGCACCTTCAAGTGGATCCAAATTAAGCTGTCGAAGTCCTAAACCAATTCAAAAATAGCTTCAGTCGCCTGCCTTTGATGTTCTGGCTTGTTACTCGTGTATCCCTCAGCTTTCCGCCAGCCACTAAGGGGAAGAGCAGGATCCAACTGTGGGATGTGCAGGGAGTGCAAGCTCCAAATATATAAATGAGTTATTTCAGAGGCTTCATCTGATGTGTTCTTACGTCTGTAATAGTGTTTGTGTGAACAGAAATCATATTGTTTTTTATGTAAATACATACAACTGCATCTTGTTCAGTGCAGAAAACTCTCCTTCTGGGAAGCAGGAGGTCCACTACTTTGCCCTTGTCAGCCAAAATTCCTCTTGGATTCCCAAGGCCTGTCCAATTTTTGCAGGATGACTTTTGTCTGGCCTAAACCTCACTGGTGCCAGCCCAGTGAGTGGCCATCACATGTGCTGTGTGCAATGTCTGTGTGGCACTTGGCACTACCCTCACTCAAGGTTGTTCCTCCAAAGTGGTTTTTATCAGACTTTCCACTTAGAAACATTTTATACCCATTTGAGTGAGCCAGGGATTCATGTTCCCAGAATCATTTGTGGTGTTTATCTTGGTTTACCCTCCTGCTACTTAACTCATATGCTGCTTACTTGGCTGTTTCTTGTGTTTCTCTTCCACTTCAGTATCTTTTGGCTTTTCTCTTTGGGTTCAGTAGTGCAGGGTGATATTGCAGTGTACAGCATTTCATAGTCAAAAATGTCCACGTAGCCAATAAGAGGAATCCTGTCCTTAACACAGCTTTTTACGGGCAGCCTGAAACAATAAGTATACAGATGCTGCTGTTTGTAAGTGTGCCAGGGAAGCACAAACAAGACACAAAGTCCTTTTGTGGGGACACAAAGCCCTTCTGGTGAGCTTCCCCATCCCTTTCGTCACAGCCCTCATCATCTGCCTCTTGTGCTCCCATTCTCTCTGGGGACAGCAGGAAAAATGGCTAATTGTGCCATTTGGTTTGGAAGGTGAGGCAAGGGTGCAGTTTGTCCCCCTCTTACCTTATTTCCTCCCAGTTACGAAGCTGTTCTGCTGTTCTTACTCTTTGTGCCAAGTCTGGATACAGTCAGAAGAAACAGTGGTTTCTCACAGCCCAAAGGTTTATTTAATGATGAAGGGGCTTGTACTTTGCCACAGGGCTAGCTCTTGTGCCAGAGCAAGCTCAGGCAGGATCCAGTTATATGCCCCAAGACTCTTGTGTAGTTATGGTGCTTAAATTGTGCTCTGAACTCCAAATTTGAGAGCTGAAAGACAAAGCATGGATTTCTGTTTTACTTAAATATTCATGTTCTATGCTGCAGTGTATTTCATAGGTAATTTGGGCTGATGCTTGTTATTTTTAACCTCCAAGTGTCAGTGTTTCAAGATGACAGGTATTGTCCTCCCTTTCCTAACCAGCAGTGTTTTAGGGTTCAGATGTGCCTTGTCTTCATTGCCAAAGTGGAGAAAGAACCCTTATGTAGCTCAGTGGGGAATGAGGGTAGTTGTCACTTCCTTCATTGCTGCTGCCTCTGCCCCATCCTCATCCTCTGCCTTGGTCCTCACCAGCACACCCTGTGATGGTAGTGGACTTGTTTGCATTCATACTTTGAGTAGTTGCACTTATATAGCCCATCACCAGCAGCCCGTTCACCCAGGCTTTTGTTTCCCACTACATCAAGGTCAAATTTAGGCTTTAAGCTGCTTCTGATAGGATTTTTTCCCACCTGAGGTCGTCCCATAATCTTCAGGAGGAGGTATTGGAGTCTCCTTGCAATGGAGAAGAGCACTCATGTGACCTGTAATGGTCCTTCTCTTGTGGCCCTTGGAATCATTGAATGAATATGGAATGGTTTGGATTGGAAGGGACCTTAAAGATCATGTAGTTCCAACCTCCCTGCCATGGGATGCCACTCAGTAGATCAGGTTGCTCAGGGCCCCATCCAGTCTGGCCTAAACACTTCCAGGGATGGGGCCCTTCCTTCCCTTCCTCCTCTGTCTTGGCCCCTGTGGGATGAGCACCCTTTTTCACCCAGTCCCAGGGTTTTGGTTTCTGCTGCTACCTGAAGACTAGTGATCAGCAGTGTTTTTTTTTTTTCTCTGCAGGTGATAGTGGACACACCAACCAGCCCAGTGACCAGTGGCCTCCCGCTCTTCTTTGTCATCACTGTCACAGCTATCAAACAGGTACAGATGCCAATGAGGGCAGAAGATGCTCTTTGGGACATGTAGAGAAAATGATGAACATGTGTTTAAATATACTCAGAAGTCACCAATGTTGGCTGGTAGGTTTCATGAACCCTTCTTAGAAGGTGAGACATGTGCACTGGTGCTTCTCAAGAGAGGCTGCAGAGTCTGGTTACTGGTGCCTCTTGTTTTGGTAGCATAAAGCATCTCTGTATGTGCTATTGTAAGTGGGCTGTTAGGGTCAGTAAAGCTTACTGATGTAGTTCTGGTGTTACTTGAATGCTTTTTCCCTTTTTAGAAATGCTCTCTGGGTCTTTGCAGAGGCATGTTCCAAATATAGCCCAGGCTCTGCTCCTATGTTGGTAGGTGGAAAGGACAGGTTCTGTTCAACCACTCAGTCCTGAAAACATGTAGTCCTCATCTTCTTGCAGTGTAAAATGACCTTTTTTCTCTCATGTACATATATGCCATTTAAAATTTCCTGATTGAATAATAAAAGAAGCTTCTTCTGCAGTGGCCAGAAAGAGAGAGCTAGAATAAAATCTATGCCTGCTTCAAATCTCAATGTCTTATTCTTCCAGTAAAGACTAAAGAGGAAGAGTCTCATCCTGCGTTACCATAGGAAAGAGTTGCAGGCTGCGAAGTGTGTTATTCATATTATCAGCTTGTTCTTGCCAATGCTGAGAATAATAGAAATGTGTTATAGTAGTTTAGCTGCTTGTTGCATGCCCTGCATATAGATTATTTTTGTGTTATTTTAATCTGTTCTGAATCTGTCAAATATGCATATGAAGTTTTTAAAATAAATTGATTCAGTCTGAGCTACTCTGGTTGATATTTTGTCAGGCATGAAGGAGGTCTGAGTACCTCTTGATGTATTCATTGTTTAAATCTGTCCCTCTCCAACCTCACTCATCCTCTGTCATTAGTTTGCTTGCTTCATTTTAAGTTTTGTCACCTGTGTCTGTGTGCCTAGGGGTACGAGGACTGGCTGAGGCACAGAGCTGACAACGAAGTGAACAAAAGCAACGTCTTTGTTGTCGAAAATGCGAAGCAAGTGCGGAAAGAGAGTGAAAAAATCAAGGTAATGTTAACTCAGATATGATTATTACTGAAGCTGATGGGAACACAAAGGTGTGGGGTAAGGAGACAAGGGCAGGGAAGGAGGGATGTGCTGGGTTAGAGTGCCCCAGCTTGCTTTCAGATGAGATGCTCTGAGAGCCGTTCCCGCTTAAGGAGTGAAGCTGCCTTTGATTGCTTTTGAAAAGCTGTCTCACAAAAGCTGAACTGGGGCTGACAAGTGACAGATCTGTCAGCGTTTTGCACTTCTCCAGGACAGGCAGTCCTCTTTTATTTCCAACTCTCCCAAGGACACCAGGAAAGTACACTTAGCTTTGACGTTAATTTATCACACTGCACTTCAGACAAGTACAGTCTCTTGTTCCATCAAGCTTTAGCAGAGAAATAAATACTAACCATGCCACGTGGATGCTCTGAGTTAATGCTGGGCTGGATCACCCCACAGGGCTATGAAGTGATGCTCAGGGACCCAACACCTCCTGAACCCCAGTTTACCTTTTAGCCAGGGTGATTTCTTCTAGACTTTGAGAGAAGCTAAACTGTAACTGTCCAATAACAACTGAGAGGACTTTTCATGTAAATGTTTCCTTTCTTCTAGGTTGGTGACATAGTAGAAGTGAAAGCAGATGAGACCTTCCCCTGTGACTTGATATTTTTGGCCTCCAGCAGTATTGATGGGACCTGTTATGTCACTACAGCAAGTCTTGATGGCGAGTCCAATTTCAAGGTGACTGGAACGAATGGGGCAGTGTCGTGGGAGATGGTACTTTGGTACCTGGAGGTGCTACTGCTTGCATGGCAGGGAGGTGCACTTTTGAGTGCACCCAGGGAGCCCATCCTTGTGGCTGCATTTAACAGCTCTTCCCTCTTGTCTGCTTCCAGTGCGTCAGCACTGAATCCCTGGGGGATTGTTTGTGCTCTGTTTTGTCTCCAAGGGCTGCTGCTTCTGGCACTGCCCTGAATTGTATTGATATTTATCAATACAGCTTTACTGCCCATCACAGGAAGCGTGTTAGTGCTTCCCTGCTCCAACCGCGCGTCGCGAGGTCTGGAGTGTCAGTAAAGCAGGGCCTGTGGCTCTTCAGCTCCCTTTCCAGTACCTGCCAAGGTGCCTATTACTTAACTGAGCATTTCCAGTGAAATTGGGGACTTTTTGAAGCAGTATGTCTAGATTCATTTGGGGAATTTTTCACCAGCATGAGAAAAGCATCGCTTCTGGGATTTTCTCACCGTTTCCCTGAAGCAAGCAGTGAAATTTAATACTAGTCTTGCACAGGATGAATCTCTTCAGTTTCTTTGATTTCTTCCTTCTTTCCTTATTTCTCTCTAATCTAGGGAAAGAAGCAACAACAAAAAACTTACATACGTCAGAAGCCATGAACATTTGGTTGCACTTGTGTTTGATAATTATTTATACAAATACTAGCAGCTGCAGTAGTAAGACTGGAAGATACTTTAAAATGGCATGATTCATTCCAGCACACTCTGAAGTCAGTGGGAATACTACTGTGGATCTGATATGTGTTATCTAGGATTTGTGGCTCATCTCTACAGCCAGCTATTAATCAGTACTGGATAACTTGTGCAGGAGCTGATGTGGTGCTGGTGCACTGTACTGGTTCCACTGGTGAGGAGTTGTTGGAGCTTTGAAGTGGCTTCAGGCTAAAAATAGATAACCATGTTAAAAAGGCTACTGCTTATTTGTGTCAAGTGTATTATATGCATGAGTTCACATTACTTTTGCAGAGTCTTGGCTCTCAGTAACTTGTGAATCTGTAAGTGTGATGCCGAGTTTCTATATCAAGCACTGGTGTGTTTTTCTCGCTTTGCGGATTCGTGTAGGTGACTGGGAGCTGTCTTCTGTTTCATGACAAGATGAAGATGAGTTTGAAGGGGAAGAGGAATAGAAAAGCCAGCTCTCTTTGGGGAAATAGGCCTAACATTAGGGACCAGGGTTTGCTGCAAAAGGAGGGTGAGGGAAGCACACTCGGGTAATGACCAAACCTTATCTGCACAGATATCTGCTGCCTTCCTGGTGGGGATTTTCCTGGTATTTGGGGCATGTCAGGTCAAGATATGGGAAAGGTGCGTGCTTAAGTGAAACTGGGGCAGAACTGTAAAAGAGATTGTGTCGGGGCTCTGTCTTTGAAGCACAAATCTTTGGTCATATGCTGGCTAAAAGAACATGTGTTTTCTAAATACACTAAAGGATGTAAAGACTGTGGAGTTGTTTAGGAGGCAGCCTTGAAGTATCACCCAGTAATTGCACTGTGTCTGTGGGGATGGGAGCAGTAGATGCAAAACCCCACCCAGGGGCTGGGTTTGGTACTGGGCACTGCAGGAAGAGTTTTGAGTTGTGTTTCACAAAAGCTGTGATTTATACTGGAGGTGTGTGTGTGTGTTTGTGTGTCTGCTTTCGATACGAACAGCCAGGCGGGTTAGCAGAACGGCACGAAGGTGGGTATTTATAATGCCATGACTCCAGCATGTGTAATGTAACGGTGCCTCCTGGGATGCACAAGGAGGGGGACGCAAATGTAAGGAGTGGAGGAAGCTTTTTAATGAATTTGTTTATGAAGATGGATTGAGGCAGCCTGCCGTGCAGCCCGCCGTGACTTGGAGCTCTGAGTAGCTCCTATAAATAGAGCCTGAAAGGCAGCGAGCAGATCCTTTGTGGGCTTTCCAGTTAATTATGAGAGATGAACCTTTGCAGCAGCAACTGCTAAAAATAGCTTGGAGTCTGCCAGCGCTCTGCCTGATCCCTGGGTGCTGGAGCTGGTGTCTAGTTACTGTCAGGAGCCAGGGCAGGTGGTCCCTGGAAGTGCCTTCTTCGTGGGGTCACCTGTATCCTCCCACCCCTGCCAACCAGGATGAGTCCCTAGGGAAAAACTGAAGACGTTCTGCTTTTGGTAGAACGTCTTACTGAGAGAGATCCAGCAGCTCCTTCCCACTGCGGCTTCTCTTAAGCTTTAGTGACTTCATTCTTTCGCTGAGAGATGTTTCACTGCTTTGTGGGAGCATGGTGAGGGCTTGGGTGAGCTGCTGGTGCTGGCAGGTCTGTGCATGATGGCATTTTAAGTAACGGGGTGTAAAACTTGGGGATGGGATTGTTTCTGGGGGCTTGTGGTGACACTGCCTGTTCTCCTCTGCCCAGACTCACTATGCAGTGCGAGACACCACCGTGCTCTGTACGGATGAAGCCATCGACACCCTCACTGCCACAATCGAGTGTGAACAGCCACAGCCTGACCTCTACAAGTGAGTCTGCCCGTTCTGCATCCCCCTGCCCATCCTGCTCTGCAGCTGCCTGGTGTTGTCCCCCTGCAAACACCTCAGCACCCTCACTTGGGGGATCTACTAAGTGACAGCTCTGCAAAGCAGAGGCCATCTTCTTTTGATTGGAGACCAAAAGGGTTCTCAAGGCAGTGATAAGCTTTTGGGCTTCTTCCATATGAGGGTGGCAAAGTCAACACCACACTTCCTCAAGGCTCAGTGTCTTTGTAGGAAAACCTCTGTGTCATGGTGTAATGAGCTTTTTTTCCTCAGCTCAGCTGTAATAATGGTCTATGTGACTATCTTAGGCCACTCTACCTTCCAAATGAAATGCATTGAGCCCAAGTGACTTCCAGGAGCAAGGAGGTTTTGTGTTAAATCCTTTGAAGGAGGTTTGCTGGGGTGTGTTGCAGTCTGTAATGGGGATGTGCTGGGGCTTGTAGGCACAAGGGGCACCCCCGGCCTTGGTGTGGTTGTGTCTTCTCCCTGTCCTGAATGCAGCCACCCCTCTGAAACATTTAACTCTCAAATGCACTCGTTTCCATGTTTGCTTCCATCTCCTGTCAGTGACTTTTCTTTAGTGAGTTTGTAGTATCACATTTGTAATAAAAGTTCCTCGTATTTTTCTTACAGATTTGTTGGAAGAATTATCATCTACAGAAGTAACCAAGAGCCTGTAGCCAGGTTGGTCTTGTAGTCATCTGCTGGCCCTCTTCATGGGGGTTGGACATCTACATAAAATTTCAAGGATCTGAACTTGTGCTGCTGTCATTTGGAAGTTGTTTTTTCCTTTAGCATTTTAAAAATTCCATTATAAAAGGAGGCCTCCCTTCTGCCATCCTGTTAGTTGAGGCCCTCCTGGGGAAGCAGTGCAGGACCACTTGGTAATGTCCTCCCCTGCTGATGGGGAACATATTTACCAGGCAATTACAAAATGTTTTTATTCAAAGGAAAGCAAAAACTTAAAACATCACTGAGAGCATTTCATGGAAAAAAAAAATGAGAAAAATAATGTTCGTAATCCATCAAGAACAGTGAGTTGTCACTGGAGCATGCTGGATGTCTTTTGTGCTCTGGTGGATCTACTCACACCCTGGAAACAACAGAGGGTCATGGGTGGTGGTCAGCAGAGTGTCATTGGGGGTTTCAGAGAGAAATAAAAACACAAATGGGGCCATCAGCTTCGGTGGTGCCATTGATTGACTGTTCTTTGATGCTTTTAAAATCGGATTTTAATCTAAGTACTGGAACGTACTAGATCTGAACATTTTGCACTTATTACTCAAAAGCCTTACTGATAATCCCACAATCAGTGTGGGACTTTGAGCATCAGGGATTGTGTAAGACAAAGTGGAAATGTAAGTATATAAAGAGAAAAATAAACTCAAGCAAGGCCAAATTTAACACACAAATCATGTAATCAAATCTAAAGATCATCCGTTCAACTTTATAATCCATCTGAGTCTAAATTATAAAATAATTTGAATGTTGTTTGAATAATGTAATGTTCTAATTTCTTGTGTGTTTAGGTCTTTGGGTCCTGAAAACCTGTTGCTGAAAGGTGCTACCCTCAAAAATACGAAGAAGATTTATGGTGAACAGTTTTTATTATTTGTTCACTTAAATGGTTCTGATAAATGATGATAAATGTAGATGTTAATTAGTAAATATGAAAAGGGAAAATACTTGTCTACAGCCTGTTTACCTGGGCTTTATAGCTTTATATCATGCAAGCTGATTGCAAAGTGGACAGGGTGAAATGATGAGGCAATGGTTTTGTCTACAGTGCTGCCAAGCAGTACAGGTTATATTGGTACACCAGAGCAAACTTTTCTTTTTGCCTGAGACACAATGAGCAAGGAGTTGTTCCAAAATCCTTTGCTGGAGCAGAGTCATGGACACTAGTGATGGAGGGTGACAGCTGTTATGGAAGACTGATGTCTTTTCTGACTGTATGTGATCCATAGGCTCCTGCTCAGTGCTCTGGGATACATGCAGTTGCATTACTTAGAAGCCTTGGAGGTTTCTGTAGTTGAACAGTCCTTGGGTAATGCCTCTTTCTTCATCTGGGATTTGAATTTGATGTAAATACCGATGCCCCTTATGGCCAAGTGCCAGCTGGGTCCCTCTATGGCTGCAAGTCCCTTATGAGCCCTGCTTTAATACCCTGCAGGAGTTGCAGTCTATACTGGAATGGAAACAAAAATGGCTCTGAACTACCAAGGGAAATCTCAGAAACGGTCTGCAGTAGAAAAGTGAGTATTTATATTTAGAAGAAAATCAGTGGAAGTTGTTTGTTTTTGCTTTTAATGGATGATTTGTGTACAGAAATAATCCCCTAATCTGCTGCCCTTTGTTTCAGATGCTCTCTGATTGCATAGAAAAATCTGTGTATTTGTTAAGCATATCTTGCAAGAAGTAGCTTTTTAGTATTTAGCAGCTTTTTTAATTAAAAACAAAATTAAGAAATGTTAAAATATATGAACCTGACCCTGAATATCAGCAGTGTCAGAAGCACTTGCTTTGTATTTCCCTTCTTAAAAGGAAGTCTTGTTCCTGCTTATTTACATGATTTTCCTCTATAAAAATAGCTGCACAAATTTAAAAAAGAAACCTGTTTTTCAGATCTATCAACGCTTTCTTGATAGTGTATTTGTGCATCCTACTGAGCAAGGCCACTGTGTGCACGACTCTGAAATACGTCTGGCAGAGTAATCCATTTAATGATGAGCCTTGGTACAATGAAAAGACTAAAAAAGAGAGAGAGACGTTCAAGGTAAGTGGATTTGTATTTCAGCACCTCCTCCAGCTTTACTTATTTTCATGGTTTTGTTTAATCTGATAGTGCCTGCTGCCAGCCCTCCGAGTCCCATGTGTCCACAGAAAGTGCTGTCGTTTCCCTCAGTCTCTCCTGCTGTTCGCATTTCTTTCCTGCCTCTATCGTGCTTGTGCACAGTGATATTTGTGTGGAGCAGGGCAAGGCATAAATAAATACTATATGATATAGAAATGCAGCTGATTTCACCTGGATCCTTATCTGAACTTGAGGTATCTTTCAGCTTTGAATAGGTAAACTTAAATTGAGGCCACATCAACCCGTTTCTTAAACTTGCCAAGACGTGGGCAGTGAAGCCTGAAAGAGTGAGTGCAAGTGTGTAGGGATCTGTTATTTGATGGGTTATTGAATAGGACTTACAGGGACGTCACTGAATCAGTTGTACCCTTGCTATAACTTGACTGGTCTCAAGACACCTGCTCCTTGATTCTAGTTACTTGGGATCAGGATAGGCCTATAGCAGTACATTCTTAAGAGGAATATGCTTGGATAAAGCATTGTTTTGGTCACTACAAAGCAGTGAGATGAACTCTTGTATTATACTCTGGGAGATCTGCAGAAGACAGTGAGATTTTTTTGTGTCAAAGGAAAATGGGATTTAGCCCGTTATCTTAGCTGTATTCAATTTCAAGGTTTTTTCTACTTAACCTTAGAAGAAAAGTGTCTGAAATTCCCAAGCGGTTGTTGTCAACTGCCTTTGAGTTACTTCTGACAGACACAGACTACATCTTCTCCTCTTTCCTTTGCAGGTCTTGCGGATGTTCACGGACTTTCTGTCATTTATGGTCCTCTTCAATTTTATTATCCCAGTCTCCATGTACGTTACAGTAGAAATGCAGAAGTTCTTGGGCTCCTTCTTCATCTCTTGGGACAAGGAGATGTATGATGAAGAAATAAAAGAGGGAGCGTTGGTGAACACCTCAGACCTGAACGAAGAGCTCGGGCAGGTCAGGACACATGCTCTATTTGTGTGTGCTTGGATGAAAGTGTGGATAAAAATGTACCCCACTGCTAGGAACCTTTATTGTGGCAGTCCGTCATGGTCCCCTCAGGGCAGAGCTTCACCCGCTTTGGTGGCACTTTTCATTTAATGTGATTCCACTCGCTCTGCGAAACAGATAAGGTTATAAATAGTGCATGAAAGAGCAGGAATTGGGTCACGCCAATTGTTTCCATATTGGGGAATATCAGGCGCAGCACTCTGCATGTCAGGGTGGTTTGCTTTCACTGCTTCAATTAAAAATTAAAAATCCTCTGTCTCTTTGAGGATTAACAAAAATGTCTGCCCAGTCATCTCCCTGGGTGTGCAGAGCACGTGCAGTTGCTCTACTGCTGGCTTTGCTGGACCACCTAGACAGCTCAGGCTTCACTTATCTGCACCAGGAGAGACTGAGTGGAGATGTGTAGTGCCTCCTGCTTTTGATTTTGCTCTAAAAACAATAAAAATTTATTTGGAGTAGAAATTAACTAATTGGAGTACAGCACCAAGGTGGAAATCCCCCAGAGGAGGCAGCGGACCTGCAGCAGCTGTTCTATAAGCACAAGGAGCTGTAGCAAAGTACCCAAGAAAGAGGATGAGGGGAAAGTGAAGAGCCTGGAAACAGATTTTAAGTCTTCAAAAACTGCCTTCTACTGCCCATGAAACAGGCTGAAAAACAAAGGAGCTCTCTGAGGAGCAAAGTGAAAGAATTACACAGTGATGTAGTGAGGCACCTGCATTTGCTTTGGGTCACGTTAGGATAGCAGCAAAGTAGTACACTCCAGCATTGGCACAGATACAGTAAAATGCCCCATCCTCTGTTTCTGGTGGGGCTCCTTCCCTGGCAGATGGGGCTGGAGGTGCAGTGGGGCAGCCTCCCTGCATTGCTTCCAGGTGGAGTACGTCTTCACGGACAAAACCGGCACCCTGACAGAGAACAGCATGGAGTTCATCGAGTGCTGCATAGATGGGCACAAGTACAAAGACTGCATTTCCGAGGTGGATGGCTTCTCTCAGACCGATGGACCCCTAAAATACTACGGCAAAGCAGAAAAGGTAAGAAATGTGCCTGTTGGTGGCTGTTAGGGTTTAGTGATCGGCTCCCGGCTGGGTGAATGCAGCAGAAGCTGGGAGGGAACATGGGGTTTTGGGTTTTTTTTTGGTTTTTAAATGCGTGTTTGCAAAAATCACAACCAAATGCAGCAAGGTGGGCTCAGCGCGTGGCATTAAGCTGGTAACAAGCCCTCCCTCTCTCCTATCCAGAGCCGCGAGGAGCTGTTCCTGCGAGCCCTTTGCCTGTGCCACACGGTTCAGATCAAGGAAGCAGACCAGGTGGATGGGCTGATAGGACATCCAGAACGCAAATACACCTATATCTCCTCTTCCCCAGATGAAATCGCTTTGGTGAAAGGCGCAGAAAAGTAAGAATATGAAGATGTTGGGTTTTTAATTCCCTCTCTCTGTTTGGAGGGAGGGAGGTGAGGCTTATCTGAAGGTGATGGACCCTTTTCTGCAGTCAGGGCTGCAGTTCTTTCTGGGAAGCCTGTTGTGATACCAGTGCTGGGCCTGACCCACAGCCCTGTGGAGCCATGTGAGCCTGTGGGTTTAAATGAGCTCTCTGTAAAAGGGATGCTCTGTAAAGGATCTTCCCTGAGCAGCTTCTTGGAGAGGCCATGGTTTGCATTCACTGAGAGCAGCCCTGAGGTGCTGCAGTGCCCAGCTGGAGCCCTCATGGTCCCAAGAAACAGAGACCAGTTACCATATGCATATTGCAGTGAACTGTTTCCTTGGCATGCAGTGACAAAATCATAGGATGTGTTACTTTTGTCACCCCCACAAATTAATCCTGCCAGAACTGCTCAAGGCCAGGCTGGATGGGGCTTTGGGCAACCTGATGGAGTGAAAGGTGTCCTTGTCCATGGCGGGGAGTTGTGACTAGCTGATCTGTCAGATGCTCTCCAACTCAAACCATTCAGTGATTCTATGGTATTGCCAGTCCCTAGATTTTAGATGAGGCTGTTGCAGCTGTATATACTTGCTCGTGGCTTGTAAATTGGCCAGAGACCCAGTGGACCATGTCCAGAGGCTCTTGGTGTCTCTGTACTCCAGTGCCCAAGCTCTCCAGGTGATAGGAGTGGTGCCAGAACATCATAGCAGGTTCTGTGTGCAGTAAGCAAGCATCCAGCCATGCTCTTTAGCTCAGGTTCACTAACTTCTTTGCCCTCCTTTGCAGTACAGAAGGTGAAATGAGAACATGTTAATGTGTAATACCTGCCAATGGGTGTTTTCAATGCTCTTCTGTCCTTTTGTTTATTGACAGGTATGGTTTCACTTTTCTAGGACTTGAAAACAATTTCATGAAAATACGAAACCAAAAGAATGAAACTGAGATGTAAGTGCTGCTGTGGCTGCTCTTCTGTGCTGCTCCCACCTGGCTTAATTGAGTCTGGTCAACCTGGCCAGGTCAAAGCTGTTGCCTGAGGGCTGTCAGACCGTGCTGACCTGCCTGAAAACTCCTGTCCTCTTTACAAAGCGTGGCACAGCAAGGTGCAGGCTGAAAGGCTCACTTGCAAAAAGTCACGGGTGGTTTGCTGATGTCTAAATTCATGTCGCTTAAGTGCCTACAGACTTTTGCATGTATCCTTCATCTGTGCCCAGCCATGCAGGTGGTTCCTGGGATTCACAGGGTGGCTGCTCACCTTATGGACAGTGGCTGGGTCTCACAGCAGGATACTGTAAGCTTAAACTTAGGATATGTCTCCATTCACTGTAACCCTTTTTTCTCTTTCCAAGCTGAAAATAGATTTTACCCTGTGCTCACAGCCTGACAGATATCTGAGAGTCACTGACCTAATCCCAGCACTCCCCAAGAACTTGCCTTCACAAGCAAGTTTCACTTCTTGCTTCCCTTATGGTGAAAATTCTTACTTAATTGGCAGAGTCAGTGTTGCTGCCTGTGCCATGTGGTTCCTCACTCCCTGCTGAGCCCCCTGCTCAGCCTGGGGACTTGGTGCACTGGTGGCACCCACAACCTCAGTCCCACGCTCAGAGCACCACTGGAGTTTGGATTTTTTTCTCCATTTTCTTGTGCAGTACCTGTAAAAAGTACATTCTCCAGTGGGTGATGCTTCTTGTAGAGTGTATTGATTTCTGCAGCTCATTGTTAGTGATTTTCTGTCTCAGATAGTTATTTTTCTATTTTTCTCTTACTGAGTCAAAGCTTTTTTTTAAGGTACCAACTTCTCCACGTGTTGAACTTTGACCCTGTCCGTCGCCGTATGAGTGTCATTGTGAGAACCACCACAGGTACAGTCCAAGTGCATTTGTGCACTCTTGTAGAAGTGTGCATGTGTATAAGATATAAAACACATCCTCCTCATTCCTGTAATCCAGAGGGACTGAGCTGTTGGTTTTCTAAGCTGGTCTAACTAAATTCTATCCTGGGTCTGGTTGGGATAGAGTTAATTTTCCTCTGTAACAGCTGTTTGGGGTCAGCAGCAGATCAGGGGAGGGAACAGGGATGGGAACAGTGGCCCATGGAGAGCTCCCTGCCTGCCTTGTTCCAGGTTGGAACAAGTATAGAGAGTGACATAGAATGTCCCCTGAGTGGTATGGGGTTTCATGGGAGTAACAGTCAAAAATTCAGAAGTCATCCTCCTTCTCAAGTGGCAGTCCTGTAAGGTATGGGATGCTGGGTTTACCCTCCCTGGTAAAGTTGCCAAAGCTTCGAAATAGGAAGAAATAAACTGCTTTGTCCAGCCTGTGGCAAAAAGCTTGTTCAGAGGCAAGTAGGGACACCCAGTTTCCCCGCTTGGAGTCAAACAGGATATTCCATAGGCTGGTGTAAGGCCACTTTTGGTAATCAGCTAGGCTTCTAGCAGTTCTTTCTTTAGTCCTGTCAGATTCCCTCCCTCTGCATCACTTGCTCACTACTGACGTTGTTAAGTCTTTCTACAGCTTGTGAATGCTACAAACTATTTATAATTTGCTTTTAGGAAAGTTACTTCTCTTCTGTAAAGGAGCGGACTCCTCTATTTTTCCAAGGGTGCAGCAAGAAGAAATCCAACAAACGAAAGTCCATGTGGACCGCAATGCTATGGTGAGCACACAAATGGAATTTGGCTGGCTCCTGGGGTCAGGAAAGCTTTATTCCAAAAATAGGGATATGACCTTGCTTTGGAGGGAAGTGTTGAAAATCTGAGTGTCACTTCACATTGTTTTGATGCCAGGCTTCTTTCCTTTTCCTTTCCAATGGCTTCCACCTTTATTTGATATACTTATATGGTCTCCATCACAGTTGTGTCCAAGCATCTCCCAGGCAAGTTAAAAATAGAAGTAACAACAGCAGTGGGAGAAGTGCCTGGTTCCAGTCGTAGTGGCACCCAGTCCCTGCTCTCCCTACTGGATGCACACTCTGGTCCTTCTCTTAGTTTCTGTCTGCCATATTCTCTGCACATAATAAGCAGAACCACGATTACTCTGAGGGGATGAAGTTACTGTATAAACACAGAAAAAAAATCACTCTTTTGACTCAGGCCAGCAAAAAACCCTCAGGGGTTAGTACTGCCAGAAGCACTGATGGTGGACAAAAGCACTAACTGTGAAATGAGGAGCTGTAGAAAATCTAGTTTTAGGGCACTTGTCCACTTTATTTTCTTTCCCTTCCCCTGCCAGGATGGCTACCGAACGCTCTGTGTGGCCTTCAAAGAACTAACTCAAAAGGAGTATGACAAAATTGACAGACAGCTCAATGAAGCCAAGATGGCTCTGCAGGACAGGGAGGAGAAGATGGCCAAGGTTTTTGACGACACAGAAGCAGACATGCACCTGATTGGGGCTACTGCTGTAGAAGACAGGTAAAGAGATGACCCCTCCACCAGCACTGTGGTACCTGTGGTTATTCTGTGGTGTTGTTTTGTTGCCCTGGCTTGCTGTAGTGGAACTGAGCAGCCAGGCAGATGCTGGCAGTGTCCAGGGCAATTAATTACACCATGGCACAACCCATTTCACAGTGCCCTAGTTGCTAAAATTGGCTGGTGTAGTAGAAATTGGGATTTATTAATGAAACTACAAAAATACTTGCACTTCTAGAGAGTGAATTAAACACACAGCATTAATTTGCACTTCAAAACAAATTCAGTTCCACTTGCAGTTATAGTAACTGCAAGTGTAAATTAAACTCTTACTGTGAGACCTAAGAGTCAAGAGTATAAAGCAGTGATTTCTCTTTTTGTGTACAGATAAAAACTTGGGATTGCTGATTTCTAATCCTTACTGCTGTGGCAGTGATCTCCCCCAGCATGGGCAAAATCAATTAACTTCTCTCGAGTTGATATTTCCTACCTGCAGCATCAGGGTTATGTGGATTAGGTGTGGGCCAACCTGAGGAGTGATGTTTTCCTTCTGCTTGCAGGCTGCAGGAGCAGCTGGCAGAGACCATTGAAGCTCTGCACGCAGCTGGCATGAAGGTTTGGGTGCTGACAGGAGACAAGATGGAAACTGCCAAATCCACCTGCTACGCCTGCAGGCTTTTCCAGACCAGCACGGAGCTGCTGGAGCTGACGGCCAAAACTGTGGGTGAGAGTGAAAGGAAGGAGGATCGGCTCCATGAGCTGCTGATGGAGTACCATAAAAAGCTGATTCAGGATGTTCCCAAAAACCGGGAAGGCCTGAAGAGGTAAGTGAGCAAGAGGATCCAGCTGTGTGAATTTCAGGTGCAAATTTGATAGAGAAATAGGACCTTGTGGCCCTGGCTGCTTGCAGGCACTGTAACTGGCTCCTTCGCTTTGCTCATCTCTAATAGTAGTTGGTTTTGAACTTAAATGCACAGCTCTTTTAGTGAAGGGCACATATTAAATCCCAGCTTTTTAAGATTGCTAAGCCCTCACAAATGGATGGAAAGAAGATTAATACAAAAGCAATTTTTTTTCACTAAGATGATACAAGCAGCTAGATTGACTGCCTAGTCTGATTTTGTTTCAAACATGTTCCTTGTTGTG
This sequence comes from Sclerurus mexicanus, assembly GCA_013396755.1. Taxonomy (NCBI): domain Eukaryota; kingdom Metazoa; phylum Chordata; class Aves; order Passeriformes; family Furnariidae; genus Sclerurus; species Sclerurus mexicanus. Next base: position 1,167,552 of record VWZF01006460.1, on the reverse strand, counting down.
CCCCAGAAGCTGGACGTTGAGTCAAGAGTACGGACTGATTATAGATGGTTCGACACTGTCACTGATACTCAACCCTTCTCAGGACTCTGGTTCTAGCAATTACAAAAACATATTTCTACAAATCTGCTTGAAGTGCACTGCAGTCCTCTGCTGCCGGATGGCTCCTTTGCAGAAAGCACAGGTATTTACTTCTGACTGAAGCTCGTCATTAGGTGATGTGATGCACTTTGAATTCATCAGCTGGGACTTGACCTGATCATCTTAATCAACCAGGACTTCCCCAGGCTATGTGTAAGCCTTGTCTGAGCTTCAGAGAGTGATGAAAACACACCATTCTTTCAAATCTGAATGGAGAACCTTTGTTTAATATGCTCACAGGAAGCCACAAACTCAGGCCAATTAGAAATAAACAAAACACCCTTGTTTGTTCTTTTTTTCTTTCCAAATTTGTCAAGTGGTGTCTATGACTTCCCAGCAGATGATGGCCCAGTCTGATATGTGGTGTGTTTCTGCACCCTGAGATGCGTGAGAGGGCCCACCCTTGGGACAGCAGGGTCTGGCAGAGGGGAAGGGCAGGATGCTGCTGCTGGGGTTTATTTTTAAATACTGTCCTTCAGCCCTGTGCAGCTGGATCTGGGCTTTTGCTCTGGTTGTGACTGCAAAGGAAGTAACAAGAAGTTACTTCCCCTTTTATTATTTTTATTAACCTGAATTTTTCACATGTTATATTGCTGTTGTAGAAGCCTGATTGCTTGTCCTGGGGAGCTCTTGCAAGTGGGACAGTGGGAAGGTCTCTGGAGGCTTTTTAATTGAATTTTGGTTTCTGCTGCTATCTTTTTTTTAAATATTGTAGATTGTGCGAATGGTGAAGAACACAAAAGGAAGCCCAATAACCCTCTCCATAGGGGATGGTGCAAATGATGTTAGTATGATTTTGGAAGCACATGTTGGAATAGGTAAGACCTCCTGATAACACATCTCATACCCAAGACCTGTCTACTCTTGCAGGAGTGTTCACTGTTAAGGCACAGTCAGTGTTTGAGTGCACATGGCTAAACTTATTCCACTGGAAAATGTAGAAACTCTGCTATTGCTTTCTTTGGAGCCAGGGTTTGACTCCAGATCGATGCTCAAGATCATAAAATCAGAATAGTTTGGTTTGGAAGGGACCTTTAAAAGGCATCTAGTTCAACCCCTGCAGTGAGCAGGGACATCTTCAAGTTGCTTAGTCCTGTGCAACCTGACCTTGAATATTCCCAGGAATGGGGCATCCACCACCTCTCTGGGCAACTCCTGCCAGTGCCTTGCCACCCTCACAGTAAAATGAGAGAGAGATGAGATCATATGCTGCTCACCTGTGATGGTACCATCCTCTCTATCAGTGATACACTGCAGATTATGTTCAAAAACTCTATAGCTGAATTTTTGGTGGTAAGGGTTTCTTGGGGCTCAGAAAACAGACACAAGCAGCAAACTGATGGGTGATTAGTGGCAGTTGTTGCAAAGGCAATACAATGGAAGTATCAGACTTTGGAGTTAACTGGTCACTGTAACACAATAACTGAGTACTGGGGACTTGCATATGTTTCCTGGGGGCTGATGCCCAGTTATGTTGTCTGTGTTGTCCATATGACTGACATGGGCATGGAAGCTACCCTCCTGTCTTCAGGTTGGTGTCAAGAGATATGTGAGATTTTTTTTGTAGTAACACTACAGAAGGATCTATGGAAGAGAAAGGACAGGCTCTTTATTTGGGGCTGTTGGAAATGCTGTGGTGCCCTCTAATGAATAGGGTCCAGTGCAGTTTGTTTGGTTGTGGCTTTCAAAACTGTGTGTCTTGAGCTCATCTCTGCTAGGATGTCTCAGGAGGCTGAGCATCTGCAGTGAAATAACTCTGCTGTGTGAGACGTGGGCAAGCCCGTGGGGAAACCAATTCCTTATCTTTTATCAAGTTTGCTTAGATACTCTTCATCACACTCTTACATAGAAAATCAGACAGCAGTCTAAATATAGCTTAAAAACTCCAGAGGCAGGTCTGAGTGTTGTGGAGCCAAAACCACACCATGGCAGCACGATAGTGTTTGTCTCCTGGGGCACTTGAGGGAGGGAAACATGGCCTTTGTCATACCTTGAGACACTGAGTGATGTGAGCAAACCTAGTGGGTAGCATCCAGACTCCAGCCCCTTAGGGATTAACCCCTTGCCATGCTTCTGTCTCCAGGTATAAAAGGCAAAGAAGGACGGCAGGCTTCCAGAAACAGCGACTATGCTGTGCCAAAGTTTAAACATTTAAGAAAACTGCTACTAGCACATGGGCATTTATATTATGTGAGAATAGCACACCTTGTACAGTATTTCTTCTATAAGGTAAGGGTGGGTGTGCAGCTTATTTCTTTGTTTATACTACTTCATTTCTTTGGCAATAAAATAAAGTAGTAAACAGGAAAAAAAATATATAGCCTATTCTGTAGCTGTGTTTTCCTTCCCTAGAACAGGCTGTCTGCCATATGTCTGCCCATTGAAAACAGTACTTACAGGGAAACGTGAGCATGACTTTCTTCCAGTGTCTTCTGCAGATACTAACTGCACACTGGATTAGTTTTGTGCTTGGTAGAACAAGGGCTCTGCCTTGTCTAATGTTGTAATATCAGACACTAATGTCTGATAACAGGAAAAACTATTTGGATTTAGATTGAGAAGTCAAGTGCTTCCCTGCTGACCATTTGTCTTTTGTTTCCCTAGAACCTTTGCTTCATTTTACCACAGTTTTTATACCAGTTCTTCTGTGGATTCTCACAGCAGGTAATTTCCAGAAATTTTTCTATAAAGGTAGGATAAAAAGCAAATGGCATAATGAGGCTTCCTAGCAGAAACGTAGCTTTTGGCATCCTGTCCATTCATCACCTTGCTTTACAGAACAGTATGAGCTGACCTTGTTGCTCAGCTCCGTATCCGGAACATAATATTGAGACCCATAACTGAAAAGGAAGAAACCTGCTTCCTTTCCTTTCCCATCTACTGGCCATAACTATAGGTGGACACCTTCCTGAAGTAACGAGAGGGGTTCAGATGGCTTGTCAGCACCTGATTTTGCTGCTTCTGCTTCTCTTGAGAGAACGAGTTTTCAAAGGCTTCCTGATCTTCTCTCCTCTGCTGTGTTTCCTTGTATTAAAAGTATCACTCAAAAGGAAGAGCAGTTCCTTCTTTTATGGCAGCTTTAAAAAAGACACACAGTGAGTGTCATCAGAGCCTTGCTTAGTTGTCATGAGAGCCTTCCTTAGTCCAAGTGAGTGTCAGAGGGACACATTCATGTGGTAAGCAGGTTCATGTGCTTGGAGACAAAAACTTTGGCTTTTGTGTCAGCTTAAGGGCTTTTATGTCCCTTTGAGCTCAAAAGTAATGCTGAGGAAGATAAATGATAGGAGATAATTCTCTGCTTGTCTTGTCAGAACCACTTGCCTTTTACTTGGTTTTAAAAAAGGAGCTATAGTTCCTCTAAAACAGTCTAGCTTTTAGAGAGCCACATAAGGCATCAAGTATATTAATAGAAACGGCAGCACAAGAGCAACAACAGAAAAGCTGTGATCAGTGCTGTTTAGTCATGTTTTTCTGGAGAATGAGCTGGAGATGAGACCAGCCAGTTACAAAACTTCCTGTCCTTGAGAACAGGTTCCTGGCCATGCAGCCTGTGGCTGCTTTGTTCTCCCTTGCATTGCACAGAGCATGACCCCTGTCAAATGAAGCTGTCCTATGTAGCTGTGACAAAGGGATTAATCTATGGTATGTAGGAGACAAGGGCTGGAAACATTTCTTTGTGGAGAGATTTTTAAAGTGGAATTTCTGTCTCATTTTACCCTTTCTTCCTCTTTCAAGCCACTGTATGATGCTGCTTATCTGACCATGTACAACATCTGCTTCACATCGCTACCTATCCTGGCTTACAGCCTCCTGGAGCAGCACATCAGCATCGACACGCTGACCTCGGATCCTCAGCTGTACATGTAGGTAGCACAGGTCTGGGTAAGCCTCCACACAGCCTGGTTGCCCGTGGTTTGTATTGGTACAGGAGTGTAAGGAGGTGCCCCTGTCCCAAGTCAGTGATGGGAGTCGCCATGAACTGCAGAAAAGGCCATTTCTGGCTCTGCTGCTTCTGCATTTGAGCTGAGCCGTGTCCTAATTACCACCTACTTCTACTTGTTTATGCTCTCTTGACAGTATCTGATCTAGCAAATTGCACTGTTGTCTCTATAAAAGAATAAACTGTAGATGGAATTCTTCATCTGTATGGGAAATCGAGCTGTGAGTGACTGTTCATTCACATTACCTTTGAGCCAGGCAGCAAGAGCCAGGCACATGATAGAGCATGTAGTGGATGGAGTGGAGATCTAGCTTTCAGGAGGAAAAGAAGATCCATTAATTTTCAGAAAGATGAATGTTCCTGAAGCCCAGCACAGGCAGGTAGTTTCTCAGCTTGTCTAAATGAATATGGTCCCCCAGGCTTCCCCTCCACAGGCCAAGTCCCCATATCAGAACCGTATTACCAGAGAGCTCTGCTCATCGATCCACACACTCAGTTTTCTGCCACATTGCCCAGGGAAAGAACAGTTTAGACTGTCTGTCTCTGCTTTGATGGTTGTTTTCTCTCCTTCTGTGGTTGTAATGGGAAGAGGTTCCAACCTCCCATGGAAAGAGATGTGTCTCATCTTTCTCCCACCCCTGCCCATACACATGCACTTGGGTGCAGCCCTTCAGTGAGGACTAAGGGATGGTTTGGGTTTTCTGGGGGAAGCCCCTGTCCATGTATCGTTGTTGCTAATTCCTTTGCCTGGCAGTAAGCTCAGCCCTGTGGAGAGAAACCAGGTCAGGGTTGCTTTGGCCAGTGCCCTGTGCAAGCCCTGTCGCTGTCATATGATGCTCCTCAGACGTGGCGGGGCCGTGCATGGCATAGCCCTGCTCGAGCCAACAGTGATGCCTGTGCAGAGACAGCAAAGGGAATTAGCAGGTGCCTAAAATACTGCATGAAAGTTGCATCAGGTATAGAAAAATCAGCAAATGCAACAAGAGCTGTAAGGCTGGGAAGAGGCTTGGGTGTTTTTTAAAGTCAGCACTCAGAGCAGTGATTAATTGGACCTGTATGTTCCTCCACTCATATGGCAAAATGCCACCACATGTATTTTTAAATAAATTGGTAATTGAATATTGTGCAACAGAGAGCAATAACAGCAGGCCCTTGTGCCTTCACCTGGTGGGCTCTCTGATCTCCAGGGTCTGCCCGTTGAGGGAAAACAGTTTGAATATTCATGACTGTTCCTGTGCTGCTGAATGCAGAACGCCCTCTGTGCCACTGCTGTATGAAATGCTGAGCTGCTGCAGTGCAGATCTTGAGTCTGAGACACTGTAAAAAGCCTGTTTACGATGAGTGCTGCAGGACATAAATGGAAATGCAAAACAGAGCTCTCAGGGAGGAAGCTGGTTGTATTTTTTTCTCCTCGCAAATAAGACCCACTACCAGTCTGGCTTATCCTTGCTCCTTTCTCATACCCAAATTGTGATATGTTAGAGGATGGTCACTGCATCCATCGTGCATAGGATTCAGTAGGGTTTTATTATAGGAGTTATAGGAGCCCAGCACTGCACCAGTTTGCAAGGTGCATCCTGCTGAAAATGAATGTATTGCTTTAAAAGTTAGGAAGAAAAATAAGAAAAGAACAGGGTTTTTTGGTTCTGACATAAAAGTGATTTTATCCCCCATCACTCTTCAAGAAATTTTAAAGAAAGTAATCTGAAAACACAATGATGCAAGGAACTATTTTTAACTCCCTGGTGCCCTGATAGCCACCTTCCATTCCCCAGGTCCTGTGTGTGGTCCCTGCAGAGCTTTTCTTGTGGCCCATCCATTTCCTGCTGCTGCCTCCGTGCCAGATCTCATCCTATATTCAGCCAAGAGCCTCATGCTACAACCCCTGTGATAAAAACACCCACCATACAATTCAGGAGGTTATTTTCAGTCTGTGCAGAAAAACACCATTTTAGGAACAGGACTTGCAGAGCTTTTCTCAAAGAAGGAGCTTGTGCATTCAACAAAAAGAGGGAAACACATCGCAGATTTGATGTATCCTATACAGCTGCTTTTTAGCCTTACCCTGGTTGTGAAATTTAGCACGTAATGTCAGATACCATGGGCAGTGCAGGGGCTGCAGGAGAGGGTCAGGATAGTGTTACATCTGTTTGCTTTGGTCTAACTTGGATTTTCATCCAAGTTACCTAGAGAAGGGCAAAACAAATTCATATGCTGAACCTGTTGTGATTTCTCATGATCAGCAGCTACATATGGCAAGTATTTGTGGGTACCTTCTTGCCTCATACAGCAAGGGCTTGCTCCACAGCTCACTGATCACCTGCCTGCAAGGAGCTTTGCAGTGAATCCTCAATGTGATGGTGATGGTCTTCTTACTCCATCTCTTGGCAGGAAGGTTTCGGATAATGCAATGCTGCAGTGGAGGCCGTTCCTGTACTGGACCTTCCTGGGCGCCTTTGAAGGACTTGTGTTTTTTTTTGGGGTTTATTTTCTATTTCAAAACTCATCGTTGGAAGATAACGGAAAGGTAAAGGCACCAAAAAAAAAAGGAAGATGAGTGTTTCTTTTGTGCACTTGCCTCTTTGATATGCCTGGCAGGGAATATCTATGCGCTTAATCTGTGCAGTGTGTCTCAAGTCTTGTCCAACAGTGTAGCCTTGCTTATGGTGTGATTCTGCAGCAAATGCTTGAAATAAAACATTTTCCAAATCGCCATGGAAACAGGGCAGAGCTGGTTATACTCACTAGGTAAAACGACTAGTCTTACAGCTTTCATCCAACCCAGCAAGCTTTGCACAGTGCTCATCCCCTCTTCTCTCTGATCCCAGGTGCTGGCCTGTGGCAGGAGCAGTGTCTCTCCTTCTCACCAGAGACTGCCTGAAATTTAGCACTTTGCTTGGCTGGTCACAAACAGCTGAATTAGCCCACCTTGATGAGATGCTGCTTATTAGCACAGAGATGGTGCAGGGCTGCTTGTACACTGTGCCTGCTCTGGGGTGTGATTTCAAGCCTCCTATTTCTCTTTTTGCCATGGGGAAAGGCTGGTGCTGGGCTATTGCTGCTGTTTCGGAGCCAGCATAAGTCATCACCACTGTCAGAACGAGCAGACTGTTCTCCCTGCTTGCTCATGTTTCTGTTGTCGGGACAAGCACTTGCATCACTGTGTGAGCATGGTGTGGGAGCTGCTCCAGGTTAACTTGCACAGAAAGAGGAGAAAAAAGACTGAGAAACTTTTTTTACTTCTTTTATTATTATTTCTTTTTATTTTGCTGGTTGAGTATACAGCAAAACATTAGTGTAGGGTGGCTGCCAAGTGCAGTGGCCTGAGCTGTCTCAGGACCCTTTCCCCAAGGGAGTATGCAGCATGTTATCAGCTCTCAACTGATGGAAAACTTCTTTACACCATCACTTGTGACGCTTGAAAATACCTAAACTTTTTTTAGCGGCTAACACTTGGAGAAAAGCTGATGAAATTTATGTATGTATATTCATATGTTGCATCAATGCTAACATTTATGGCCCCAGCTATATGTAGTCAAGCCCCTGTATTGTTGAATCAGTGCTTTTCTGTATTTATAGCCATTCTGGTTGTATTTGAATAAAATGTGAAGCACTGATATGTTCTGCAAATGCCTTCAGAGGTCAGGTCTATGTGACACTAAAATAAGATCTGTGGTTATGTCCTGTTCTGTAAACACTTACGCCTGTAAGAACTGCTACCAGCAATTGTTCATAATATCCATGTATGTTTGATTGATTCCTTTTTCGCTCCTATTGACTCTACTTTTTTTGCATTTTTTGAAAACTTTTACATTTCACTTTCTGTTTTAATGTATGCATTCAGATCTTGACAGCCTTTGGTAAGCATCCCTCCCATTCATTGCCATCATTTGGATTTATATACAGTATCTGCTTTTCTTTGTGTGCGTAGTCACTAGTATCCACAAACCAAACCAGATGGAAAAACACCCATTGGTGCATTCTGCAAATGGGACTACAAAGAGATGGTGGTTGTGAGAAAGCAGAAACTGAGTAAATTACCAAGAAATCATGAAATGCAGGTGGTCCAATGACTTGTATCCTCGACCGACATTGCTGTTAGTAGGAGGTTGTACCTGTCACTGTCCCAGCTCTGGGTCACCTGTCTGTGTGGCACTGCATGGCACAGAGTTGTTAGAGGGCGGCGAGTCGTGCGGAGCGCCCAGCGCCTCTCCGAGCATCAATCCCTCATAGCAGTCGCTCCATCTCATCCTTCCCTCTGGTCCCTGCTTGCACCCCTGTCCTCATCTTGTCGTTTCTGTGCCTCTCCGAGGAGATGGACCGAGACACCTGTGGCAATGTAATGTGTTTTTCAGGTTTTTGGAAACTGGACCTTTGGGACGATTGTTTTCACCGTGCTGGTGTTCACCGTCACTCTGAAGGTTAGGATATTCCTTCCTTTTCCAGTCACTCATTGCAGACATTTTCCAAGGCTTGTGTACATGCTGTAAAATCGTGCAGTAAATGTGTTGAAGATGAAGCTTCTGTGAATAAGTTTTAAATCTTCTTTTCTTCCATAGAGGCAGAATTTGCTTATTGTCCTTTGTGTAGTCTGTTGTCTGTAAGGGTTTGTGTTTTGGTTAAATTCTTTTTCTATTTTTTCCCCTTTTTTGAGAACTTGCTTATGGTTGACTTTTCCCCACACTTTCACCCCATGGTGTTCAGTTCCAGCAAGAGGAGAGGAGTGATACATATTTTGGGCTTGTCTACCTTGTTTCAGACAAGGCTGAGTGCTGGAGCAATGACGAAATCATGTGTCAAATAACAATAGCAAATCTGCTTTGTTTCATGGAGTTTTCCAGAACAAACTGTTTGCATAAGACCTTACAAAAGGTCTTTTATGTTTGGTTCAGGACAGCAGGTGGTGACAAGAGGCAATTACAGCACCCATAACCTTTGGACATTTCTTTCCTGTAGCATCAGAGGTTGCATCAAATTTATTCTATTAAAAAGTGTCAGTTACAATTAGAATCTCACTGTTTTCCTGTTGACTCTCTGCCAGTCTGTGGATATTGAAAATGTTTTTCCTGGTGCCCATATGCACAGACCTATCTGTTTGGAGAATCTTCAACTTTAATATGACAGCAGTCTGAAATGTCATATAAATCCAGTCAAATACATTCTGCATCTAAAGCCTGTTCTGTCTCTCTTTTTATTCACACAGCTAGCTTTAGATACCCGATTCTGGACGTGGATGAACCACTTCGTGATTTGGGGCTCCCTTGCCTTTTACGTGTTTTTCTCATTCTTTTGGGGAGGAATCATTTGGCAAGTATCTTTTCTTCTTTCCATAGTGCTTTCTTAGGGAATGCCCAGTGCTGTGTTTGCAGGGAATGTGACTGTGGCATCCCCTCATTTGGGATATCCAGAGATTTACAGATGGCAAGGTGTATGCAACCTTGCTCCTTTCCTGAGGGAGGAAGGGTGGATACCTCCATCCAACACCCACTAAAAGCCAGTGCTGGAAGAGAGTTGTTGCATGATGAGATGTTTGAGGAGGTGTCTCAGCCCACTGAAGGGAATAGCCTGAAAGAGATAATGCCCTGCTCACCATCCAGGTGCTCAGTTTTGGCAGGAGATGGTTTGCTTTTCTACCCAGGGTCATTTCTGTTGGTAAGGCTCTTGTCTTCATTGGGAGGTTCTGCAGTAAACATTTTAGAACCCATTTGTGCATGTGGATGAGCAAGATGGGAAAAAATCATGGTGGAAAGAAATGCAGTGAAGCAGAAGAAAGGAACAGATGAGGCAGATGCAGAGCAAGAGGACCTGGCCCTCTGGGACAGCTTAAGAAGGAGAAATAAACTGAAGAAAGCACAGGTCCTGCTGCTGAAATCCTGGATCTGAATAGGAGAGGAAATTCTCATTGATTTGAGTGCACCCAGGATTTTAGGCTTAATACGTTGCAAAAGCAGGCAAGCAATAGTACATTACAAACATTACTAGTTTCTATTTCCTGTGCTGGAGTAAACATTCTGTTGACATTCACAGTAGACAGTGTCTCCCATTTTACACCTTAGCTTTCCAACATGGGCTTGGTACTGTGAGCTATTGGCTAGATCCTTGATCCAGCAGCTTCTTAATAAAGGTGTGGAGCTGATTTAAGTATTTTAACAGGTGATTACAAGCTTTGTTTAACTCATCAGTGTTGCTAACAAACAGATTCAGATGTGCAATCTAGCCACATCTCTGTACTGAAATGTGTGAGTTTTCTACTGAAAACTTTCTGCTGTTTACCTTGCGTAGCTCAATATTTTTGACTTAACAGTAAGCAACAACTGCTTTGGGATCCTTGTCATCAGTTATTTATGAGGTGTTTTTCACAAGCATCTGTCAGTTGCTCTCCCTTATCAAGGAGGGGAGGAAGGTGCAAATAACCTGTTGTGATCGAGAGACTCTGCATTTCCACCATCAAAACCAAAACAGAAGAAGCCCAAAATTGAAATAAAATGATCTGGGTTTTGAAAAGGTGAATAATTTATCTTTCAGTGATAGAGGCAAAATTCAGACCCCTCCCCACCCTGAAATGAAACAGATGTGGAAGATGCAAAATGGATTGTGACAATCCTCCAGAATTAGCACAGTTGGAGGCAGGAAGTGGATTGGGAGAAGGATGGACAGTGTGTTTCTGTGTGGACTGTATCCTTCTCCATCTGAAAGGGAGGCATAACTGCCAATAGGTTGATCTGAAGCTTCCTTTGATTTTGACCTTCTTGGAAAACCTGTGTTAACCAGAATTTATTTACATCCTTTCTTTTTCAGGCCTTTCTTGAAGCAGCAAAGAATGTATTTTGTATTTGCTCATATGCTGACTTCTGTTTCCACGTGGCTGGCAATAATTCTCCTGATCTTTATCAGCCTTTTCCCAGAAATTCTTCTAATAGTTTTAAAAAATATAAAAGAGAAAAATCATCAGGTAAGGAACAAGATGATGTATCACACTGCTTTTAAGAAGACCTTTCTTAAGCACGAGATGACCCTGTAACAGTACCACATACCACTCACATCTCAAGGAAGACTTTCTAGAGTCTTGTCTTGCTCTTTCACATGTCAAGAAGTTAATCTAAAAATGCTGCCTAGGTCTGTAGTCAAGAGAGACTCAACCTGTGCCTTGCCTTAATTGCCTTCACTAGGTGGAAAAGTGCTGTCTCTTATAGAAGTACAATAACTCTTGTCCAACCTGAAGTGATCATATGTCCTGAAAAAAACTACTTGTTTCTATGTTAATGAACACAGCCAGTATGTTCTCCTTGGGTATGTCCTCAGGTGCTGGTGCAGTGGGAGCAAAGGTCAGGTCTTGTCACGTTTGCCCACCCTTCATAAATAACTGAAGGCTTGTACCATGGTGGTTATTCTCCTCAAAAGTTGTCTGGTTTCTTAACAAAACTCTTCTCCACTGCTGAGCAGGAGGGCTTCTTTAAGAAGTGGAAACCTTCTCCTAGAAGTTTTTCATCGCTCCTGTAAATGGTGAAAGCCAGCAATGCCAGACTCACAACTTGCTCTGCTGAGCGCCCTTGCCCCTTGCTCTCTGCTTGCCCAGAGGTGCTGAACATTCCTGAAGCACCATCCCCTGGGCAGCCCCTGCTCACCCCGGCCGTGCCTCCCTCTTTTCTGTGCCTCCCCCTCCTGCAGCCCTGCTCTTCTCCCTGCAGCATCAGCAAGTCCTGCCTTGGGTCAGCACATGGTGTGTTGCCAGCCAGCCCTGGCCCTTTGCCATCGGGTTTGCATGTCCCTGGGCAGCAGTAGGGCACAGCTGAAGGGACATGGTGCGGGGTCACCCCCCACCAACACCCAGCAAGATAATCCCCCAGCCCCAAATCATTAATAGAATCACAGAATGGTTTGGGTTGGAAGGGACCTTAAAGATCACCTAATTCCAACCCCCTTGCCTTAGACAGGGATGCCATTCACTAGATCAGGTTGCTCAGAGCCCTGTCCAACCTGGCCTTGAACACTTCCAGTAATGGGGTATCATTATAGTGGAAAGTAGTAGAGGTGGTAAAAGAACTATGGTTGTATTTTGTGAGGGTCCATGTAACTTCTTCCACTTAAATATGATCTAATAGTTTCTAGCTTGACACCCCTATTGAACCAGGTGGGAGCAAGTTGCTCTCAGCTGTGGACATAGAACAGTTTGAGGACAGTGCACTGGAAAGATGGCCTGGGAGTTTCTGAGCCCCAGCTCAATTCACCTTAGAGGTGACCCATTTTTGCCTTCAGCTGTTGACCAAAGATCCATCTCCTCTTGCAATATTTGCCTTTGAGAGTGCTTTATATATGTTTAGCGAAGGCTCTTGTGAAATCATTTAGCAAAGCAAAGTAAGTGGTGACTAGAAAAGTTTCTTCACATGTGCTTCCCAAACTAAACACAGGCTGAGCCATATTTAAATGTGCATTTTGAGTAAGAGCTTTATTTTAAGTGCCTGAAGCAGATACCAGCTCTTGATATCTGTGCCATCAGACACCAAAGTCAGGTTCCTGACCTTAATGTTAAAATAAAATAAACATCAGTGTCCTAAGGGCAGCATTAAATGAAAAACAAGATTGGGGATGTTTAGGTGTCTGAACCCCAGCTTGGCAGCCAACTGTCCCCTCTAGAAGGGGAGGATGGACTTGAGGCCAGGTCGATGGGTATTTGCCATTGACCTCAGTGGGACAGGGTTTCACCCCGAGTTTCCTGTCCCACTGCTCATCAGCTCTGCTCAGCCTTTATTAAATTTTCTGTATGGAAATGTGGTGGTTGTTTTTATTTTGGTTTGGTTTTTTTAACTGCAAGGCGCATTTGTGTTTTCCTTGGTTTCTGCCTTTCTCTTTCTTGTACTGCAATTTTCTGTCTTTTGTGCTGTTGTGAACTAGGTAACGAAGCGCCTTCCTTCCTCAGGAACATCTACTATCTTCATGCTTTCTCAAACTTCCAGCAATCACAGCTTTTCTTGGAGTGAATAAGGTGATTTCCTTTCTGAGTCGCTATGTGTTGCTTGCTCAACTGCTTTTTTTCTGCTTCTAACGCCTAACTGCTAAAAACTCATGTTTAGATTTGCTCACACAGCAAAACTTTGCTTTTCCCCACATTTTGCCTTAATTTAAATCTTTTGCTTAAATATTTTCTCTGTCTCTTCCCCTTTGGTCTGTTGCTACACCTCAGGGTGTGAGCTGCTCATGTTCACGATGTCCAAGTGAGATGGACCCAGACAAAGCTGGTTACACTTTCCTCACTGCAGTTTTATGTTAGTTAACTAGACATGAGTGGAACAAGGTGGAATTGATGTTGATTGTCCTCTGGATGACTTGGCAAATGGCTCAGACGTGTGTTACTTTAGGGGGAGCTTCCTTAGTGCCCACCTTGCCCAATCCATCCCATCTGTTAGTGCTACCCTTGGTCTTTGTGTGAGTGAATAAGCCACAGCCCACAACCCTCACAACAATGGATAGTCTTGGACTTGCTGACCAGGGAAGTGGTGGGGCCACCCACAGCAAAGTGCCTTGACTGCATGTCTCTAGCATTTGGTTTTACTGCAGATCTCCTCTATTACATGCTGTTTTAAAAATGCCAGTTATGTGGAGAACAGGGATGTTTTCCTCCTCCCTCAAAAGCACCTGTAGCATAAACCTCCAAGCCTGAAGCTAAACATTTGGGGAAATGGCACCAGTTTCTGAATACCCTCCATGCACTGGCACAGCCAGTGTTAATCACTATGTACTGCTACATCCTTTATGATATGACTTTGCTGTAAAAAGGGTTATGTGTGTCTTGCACTGCTTGACCATAGGCAGGGCTGAGGGTTGCCTGTGATAAGTCTCTTTGCCTCGCTGTTGCAGAGCAGCAGGAAGGCACCTGATTCACTGTCGGCCAGACCTTCTGTCAGACCACTTCTTTTAAGAACATTCTCAGATGAGTCTAATGTGTTGTAACAGGTACCCTGTCCGAAGGAGTTGGGATGGTTTTAAAAGGCATCGATTAACCAAATGTAACCCCTTCCAAATCAATTAAACCATGGTTCTTGTAATCTTCCTGACTGTTGGTGTGGGGCACCTGTCCTTGTGGAATGGAGATGCAATGCTTGGGATGCATTTTAATTTGGGGATGATGTACCATCCAACCTCTTCAGAATCCCATATCTGTACTAATCCTCTGAAACTAAAATGCTTTGCAGTATGTAAACAATTCCTTCAATCTAGCTGTTATTTTCATCTAATGTTAAAATTTAACCTGAGAGTGCAGTCTGAATTGCACTATCAGTGGTTATAAAAACTAACACTGATAAATTTACAGTGAAAGAATCAAATCTCAGTTGTTAAAATGGTTCCAGTGTTGCATCTGAATTGTACCGAAGTCCCTTTCTCTAGGGTGCATGCTGTTCTGTCAGAAATAAGTATATTTTAATTCATCTGCATAGATTGACACTAAACACGTGTACTTGTCTATGTGTGTCGACACATGGGACGGTGGCATGTCTCGGTGTCCGTATGTGTGTACGCACGCCGAGAGCATCCCAGTACAAGTTGACTTGATTTTAAACTTTGTAGCAGGTCAATAGCAGAATAAAAAAAGTAAAAGTGCCTAATTGAATTCACAATTCTACTTTTGGGGGAGATGTTACATGCGGTGTCAACTGCAAACATAAAACCACAGGTGTTCTGCAAATCTCTTCTACCTTTGTGCCAGCAGCTGCTGCTAAAGAAGTCAGGTTAATTGGCGTGGCAGGTCCAGCAGCCAGGCTTGCAAGGCCTGCAGTGCATCTGGCATCTGTTCTGCACAGCCCATCCTTCTCCACTGACATTAGGTGGTGCTCTCCACCACCATAGACTGGTGCAGAGGCAGCTGCACCGGGACACAGTGGGAGCTGCAGGGGATAGCAAGGCAAATGCTACTTTTAGGCTTCATGCAGCATTTTGCAGATTGTGCAAATTGATTTTTCATTGGATTACTTGATTGTGAATGACATTTGGCACTTTTATCATGGGCTAATCATTCTTCTTCTCCTGTAAAAATTTAATTATTTTCTTCTAAAGATAACCCAGGAAAAGGTTTGTGAGTTTGGGAATGTAACAGTTGCAATATATATGTGTTTTCCTTCTGATTTTTGCAGGCTGGCCCCTTTGATCTGCCTGTGTTAGTCTCATACAAACGTATAGAGAACGGTTATGTGAAGACTGAAGATGCTGTTACTAATTTGGCAGAAAGATATCCTCTCAGGATACTTTAAAGTGCTCCATACAAACACTGCATGTTATCATGCTGTAAGAAAGAAACCATGGTTTAAACCTAACAGTTCTCTTTGATGTTACCAAGGACCGTAAGCAGCCATGCTGAAAGAGCAGCAGCCAGGGCTCTGGCTCCACGGTACCTGTTTGTCTTTGGTCTTGTGGCTTCCCTGCCCCCCAGAAAAACAATTCTGCCAAATTCTACAACATTGGAGGCTGAGAAAGCATCTTTAGGAATTCATCCAAAACAGCATGAATTGAAGTGCAAGAGTGTAGTGACAGCCCCATTTCACATGGGGGCTTCCTCTGCCCACTGCAGATCTGAGAGCAGCAGAGAGCTGCTCCACGTTCTTGCTCTGCCTGACCAAAGAAGTAGCACAGACTTAAACCCAGTAACAGCCCCCTCCGGCTCCTTGAAGGCACTGGGAAGAGCTGTTCCTCTCACACAGAATCTGGATACAGCCCTGCAAGCATCTCTCCTGGTGCTGGGGCTGCAACCCCTCAGCAGGCAGCTGCCCCCTCCCAGCCATGGGTTGCCAGATGCACGTGGCAGAATTACTTGAAAATTCAAGAGAAATCTTTGCTGATCCCTCCTGCAGGTGTGTGGCTGGAAGCAGTCTGTGGTCCATCCACAGCGGTGGTGTCCGTGCAGAGACCTGTGGTGCTGGGCAACACCTGAGCATCTTCCCGTGGCCAGTTTGCTGATGGATTTATTCCTGCTGGAGGGTAAACAAAAGGTTGTTTTGTGGCTGCTTGTGGTGTAAGGAAGCTTTCGTGGGAGAGGAAGGAATCCCAAAAGTTGGACTGTGGCAGACTTTGAGCCTCCCTGCCCAGACTTCTGTGGCTGTGCTTACATTACTGCACTGTGCAGTTGCTCCAACACTTTAAAGGCCTGAGTGACAGTGCAGTCCTTGGCTGATCCCAGGAACACGGGCTGTGCCTGTGAACCTGCAGGCATATAAAACTGCATCTTGAGTTATTTGCACTAAGAAAAAAGAAGCCGGTTTAAAAATAAAAGGAATACATGGACTTGATTTCATTTTACATTTTATTTGGTTTTTAAATTGGCATGTTCTTTTTAAATCTACCTGTGCCATGGTTGCAGGAACTTTTCTTTTTAGGTTGTGCACAGCAGAGGTGAGATGCCTGACTCTCAATATAATTATTTTTTTTCTCTGATACTTCTTATGTGGAAAGAACAGCTTTTTTTGTTGTGTTAAGTCATAAGCAGTGACAGAGCACCCTGTGTGCCACCGCCAGTTGGTGTGACAGTCCCTCCCTCGTGCCGATTTCCCCCGGCCCCAGCGCTCTTCAGAGCCGGGCAGAGGAACTACTGTGAGAAGCTTCAAGTCTCATTTCAGAAGCAACAAGCTCTACGCTGCTGCTGGGTTTGGCTCCTGCTTGCTCAGGCTTTGTGTCATTTACATGCAATGAAACAATTTCTGACTAGATGGAACATTCCCCTCACCAAATTCTGTTCAACTGCAGACTTAATTTTTGGAAGAATTGAGTCTTGCTCTCTGGCTGCCACCCCTGCGGGGTCTGTCTTCAACTGGTGCAGATCACCTGCTGGCAAATTCCCCCACGCATCATAAGGACTTTGGATGGGCCTTACCTGAGTGGGAAAGAGGTGTGCACAGTCCCTGTGACCAGCAGCTGCTCTGACATCACCCAGCATGGGAGGGGACGTAGGGACAGGACCACTGTATTATACACACTGCACTGGCCTCAACGCAAGTGGTGTCTGCACCGTGTCAGCGACCGCGGCTCAACTCCTTGCTGCATGCAAGTAAGGAGCTGCACTGCCAGCATGTGTCCCATGGGCAAAGCTTTTACTTTCTTCTTTTTTTTTTTTCTCCTTTTCCTAGCTCATTTCATGGACCCAGAATTCAACTTGCAGACTTTGTCCCGTTCTCAACTTTTCTTGCTAAAATATGGTGCCTACAGATCACGTATACGATGAATACAATGAAGTTACGCTCTATATGCCAAATCTAACCTTTCTCCTTAAATATACAGTTGCTGACTTGTGTTTACATAACCTTTAAAATGTGGGCACTAAAATGCCTAATTCCTGTGATTCAAAACCATTCCAAGCCCGAATGGTCCCAAGCCTGACACCTTACTTCTCTGTTTTGTGTCATGCTCTACTCCAAGGAAGTCTCTTCCCCTGGAATTCCACTGGAGGTTTTGCTGGTGATGTTCACGGGAACAGAGTGAAACTTGCCATTTGTGTGTGAACTGTCCAAATAGTCACTTTAACAGGATCATTTCTGCAGCCTGTTCGAAGACAAAGCTTTCTGAGAACCAAATCTTTCTGTTTCCAAGTGTCTGGTCCCCACCGGATTGCAAGAGCTGTATATTCAAACCCAAGGTATGTGTGCTGACAAGCAGGGTGAAATGTCTTGAATAGTAGCTCTTTTAGTAAAATGCAGGTTTTCTTGGGCTTGGATCTTCAGCTAGTGCACTGGTGTAGTGCTGGGTGCCAGGACCACCAGGTTGCCTTGCACCTGAAGAAGAGCTGATCCTCATCATTCAGCAATGGCAAAAATGAAATTCCTATTGCTATGGGTGGCTTGTGAAATCTGGGGGATCAGGAGACGCTTTTTGAGGTTAGGGAGGGGAAGAAAAAGTAGTGATAGTGACTGTAAGGTGTAAGGCAGCAGGATGCTGAAGTGGCAATAATCTGAGAGCAGTGCTGTGGTGGCTTTTGTTTCACGACATCCACTGCACTGCTACAGTGCTCCTCGGTGAGCTAAAAGGTCAGTACAGGCTTATCGGTGGAAAAACTTGAAGGAAAAAAGGCTGGGTTTTTCTCATAATAATTCGTTGAAGTTTAGTCACTGACTAGTGACATTGAAAGATAAGGAAAGTAATTAAGATTCCCTCTAAAACTGTTACATGATAACGGTGGACCTTGGTATAGTCATAGTGACTTTTCAAACACTAATCCTAATCATTATGAGAATATTAAAAATGACTTGGAATTGCATAAAAGCTTCAAATTGAATTTGTATACACAGTTGAAAAATTTACCTAATACTGCACCATTTATCCAGTTTCCCAGCTACAAATTTTTCTAAGAAACATGTAGTATATAGAAAATGTAAATTATATACAGGCAATGAGCAGATACATTTTCAGCTTCTTGCAAAAAAAAAAAAAGAGGACTGCAACCTTACATTTTTTTCACTTAAATGCAATTTTATACATTTATGTTGCTTTATATAAAGGAAATTGAATGTGAATGTTACCTTTTATGAATGCAACTTGCTCTTTTTTCATTACGGAAACTTTTGTTTGAAGTAATCAATAAACTTTGGTATGTTGTTCTGATTAATATATATTTGTTGTCTGTCTTGTCTCCTTGGATATTCATAGGTGATAGTTTATTATGTGGACCTTTCCAGGGTGGTACTAGAGGGACCATTGGCATTTTCATAGGGGGTAGATGATGCCAGCAAGGCCATTCTTGGTTGTTTGATGTGGAGCAGCGTTTGCCTTAGGAAATACTAGTTGCTTCTCGTGTATTTTTATTTTTATAGCAATGTATTAACAATTCTGCTGGTAACAGCTGCTGCATGTAGCTGGCCTGTGCACTCGAAACCCTTTTCCCTCAAAAATAATGTCAATTTAAGAAAGTGAGTCCTGTGAATTAAGTGAATATATTGATCTAACTCTAGAATAGGTGAACTTGGAGCTTTAGCTGATATTTAGGAACTAGTTGAGAAAAATGCAGGTCCATGTGTCTAATTTCCATAAATGAAGTGTTTTCCTTCCTGCTGTGTGTTCGTTCTCTGTGTCATGACTCATTGTAAGAAATGAGCATTTTTTCGTTCAAAGGCTAGAAACACAAATGAGGCTGATTCTGTTGCTTGCAAAGTGCCTGGTGCTGGTGGAGTCCAGGCCAGATATTTGCACTGATGAAATTCCAACACTAGAAGGAAGCTGTTAAAACACGACTCACAGTGTTTGTATAATACTCAAGGAAAATATATAGACTTAACTTTTTTTTTAAGGAAACAGGTCTGATTCAAGCTGAAATGTTTGTAATGAAAAACTGACAGTTTGAAAAATTCTGTTTTGGCTGCTTCGATCCTTGCAGCTCCCATCAGCCACCGCAGGACAGATGGCTGAGCTATTTAAAACAAACTCTAACCTTTCCGAAGCAGCTTGTACTATTGGAAACCAGATACATGCATTGAGAATCTTAATAGCCTGAGCGAGTGATAGTGAAAATCATCTGAAGAGCTGGAAAGGGCTTTACTCTGAGCTGGCTCCCCAGGCTGTCAGGACAAAAGCTGTAAATGCAAGTGATGGGAGATGACCGTGGGTCACCGGGTATTTCAGAAGGCAGCAAAATTAGCATTTAAAACACCCATGTAGACCTTCTTGTTAGAAAGGAGAAGCAATGTCATGTTGTAAGGTGATTTTTAACAAGGACAGCAGTTTTTTTAAGGTCAGGCTGTTGGCATGTGAGGGCTCTTGGCACGTGGAGGGGTCGTGGTGTCCCTGTCCCTCCCTGTCCCCCAGCAGCTGTTGCAGGAGATGCATCCACAGCATTCTTGCTGCTGCGATTGGGCTTTGCTTCTTAGATCTTCACATGTCTGGGGATAACCTGCTAAGCTGGAAAATACACTGTGGCCTGGAGAAAGGGTGTGTGTGCACTTGTGTGAGTGTTCCTTCCAAAACCAGGGGTTGTAACAACGAATAAGGCAGGTCTGACTGACCCAGGGGGAAAGTGAGAGTGGGAGAGCAGTGTGGAGTCCTTTCTCTATTTTTCACATTCAAGTAGGTGATGTAAAATCCTCATCGTAATTAATTCATGAAGGTTTGTCTGGCTTCCGTGGGGCCAGGATTTCTGCCAGGCTGTGGAGGATCTGCTCCTCCTGGGCCAGCTTGGAAAAAGCCCACAGCGGATAGTACCCCAGACTGAGAGTGGTGCTGCTGTCTGCACAAGAAATCCTCCTAAAATTCCTGTTTATGAAAATCAACCCAAGCTTAATTACTCTTCTGCACAAGTACTTTGCTGTTGCTATGCTTATTCCAGAGGTAAGCAATTCCCTTGGACATCAGTTTGACTCCAAACTGCATTCAACCACTTCTGTTTTTCCAGTTCTCAGCACTTGACTAAACATGTATTTTTGAAGAGTGATTTCTCAAATCCAAATAATGGCTCCAGTCACAACCCAGCCTTCTAACTTTAACCCAGGAAAAGAAAAAAAACTTTTTTTTTTGTTTGTTTGTTTTCAAATTCAAGGTTTTGAATTTTGTTTGAGGGTTTTTTTCCAACTTCTGGTGTGGAATTAATGAAATTAGTTGGAATTCTTCATACATCTCCCTAAGATGAGATTTAAGGATAAGGAATTGCACCAACATGAAATAGACCTCTGCAAACAGAGGAGCTGCAGGTGCTGGCAAGATTTTCCCCAGCTCTGTGAAACAGCTCTTTCCCTCACACACAGGTGTGTATGTGCCACTCTCAGACTGCTGAGTGTTGTTACAAGGCCTGAATGGGAAATCCCTGGAAAAGAACCACCTGTATTTCTGGCAGTCATTGTTTCCTTTTTATCAGTTTCATCGTTCCTTCTATCTCAGCTTATCATTTCCTGGGCAGGCAGAGAGCAACACTTGGCTCTGGAGGAGACAGACATGCTGAGTATCTTCTGCCAGTGTAAAATCCGAGAAGCTGGATGATGGTTCCATGGAATGCCGTGCTGGGATAGCTGGGCATTTATTGTGAGGGACTGTAGCAGCCAGGTTTCCAAACCGAGAATCTTTGTGGCCATAAGGAAAAACCATGAGCAATTATCCTCCAGTCTGAGCTAACACAGCTTTTTCCATGCTGAGTGCTGGCTCAGGTTGTCTTGCACCGCCTGAACTGTCTGGAGGAGATGCAGCTTTGGGATGTGTGGGATTCCTGCCAGTATCTGGGGCTGTGGTCCAACCCAGCCCACCTGGGACTTGAATAGAGTGCGTTGTCTGCAGAGACCTGATCCAGATCCCATCTTAATGATTTTGTCTTCTGTTCAAACAGCAAGAAATGGACTGACTGCTGAACCTTGGGGATAACAGCTTC
This sequence comes from Sclerurus mexicanus, assembly GCA_013396755.1. NCBI lineage: Eukaryota > Metazoa > Chordata > Aves > Passeriformes > Furnariidae > Sclerurus > Sclerurus mexicanus. The sequence goes on along the minus strand of VWZF01006460.1, from coordinate 1,146,154 downwards.
ATCTTCTACTGGGTAGCTTTGTTCTTCCCAAAGCCAGTGTCAGATGTGGGTGTGGGACACTCAGCAGGGGTGAGTCCTGCTTACAGCAGAGCATCTCCTGCACAGTGGTAGAGCAAAAAAAGAGGTTTTCAGCACTTGGATGGGCCTTGTTTCTCCATGAGCTGTGACGCTTTAGGGCAAATAGCATCCCTGTGATAAGAATACAGCAGGAATGGGGCATGGTTGTCTTTCCGTGCCTGTAGCCTTGCATATGGCTATTTTATAACCACATTTTACTGCTGTGCACTTCAGCCAGATTTTTTGATGAGCAACTGCAGATTAACTCTCCCTGTCACACAAGATGTGTTTTATGACCAGATTAAAAAGTCATCTATTCAAACTGTTCTGTTGGTGAGGATCTGCTGTGTCATGAACAAGGATTACTGAGTGAAGGGGTATTTTCCTTGCAAAATTCTGTATCCGTGTAAGAAGGCAATGGTCTACCAAAAGACACTGGGTTTTATGTTACCATTGTTGGACCTTGGGTTCTAAATTAATAGCTCTGACTGCTGAAGTGTTGGAAAAAGGCTGTTATTATAGTAAGGAGCATAATTAAAAGGTTGTTTTTGAAAAACAGGAACATCCACTTCTCTGTACTGCCTTCCTGGGCAGCTCAGGCTCCTGTTGAGAATGAGCTGGCACCATTTGAACCTCGGCATTGGGGAAACTGAGAATGATGCCTAGAGCTCTGGCCAGCGTTGGCGGTAGTATGGCTTAATGTAGTGTTCATAAATTGTTCAAGGAATTTGCTAGAATGCTGCTTGCAGAGGTTGGAAATGTTGGGTTTTTTTCCTTAGGGAAGCGCTCTAGACACTAAGGGAGGGAGCAAATCCAGCTTCAGGGTGGTGTGCTGGGGGGCACCGAGAGTAGTGGTGAATTAAAAAAAAAAAGAAAACAAAAACAAATAAAGAATAAAGGGATTAAAAAAAGGTAGAAGTAAAAAAGAGGACAGAAAGAGGANTCGGCGGAGCAGCAGCAGCGGCGCTGGCGGCGGGGGATCGCTGCCCGGGGCATGGCCCTGGCCCCGGCCCCGGCCGGGCCCCCGCCGGGGGGCACCTCGGCGGGGGACATGGAGCGGTACTACCGCCTGCTGCGCTCCGCAGCGCTGCTGGAGGCGGCCGCCGGTGAGTGCCGCGGGGCTCACAGGTGTCCGGGGCGGCGGGCGGGGGGAGAAGGGCTTTCCCTGGGCACCCTCCGTGGGAGCTGCGGTGCCCATCCCGGAGGTGCCGATGCCGGCGGTGCCCATCCCGGTCAGCCCACAGGTGCCCCATCTCTCCCCGCCCGACCCTCGGCTCGATGCCGGCACTCGGGTCCCGCGGCCCCGGGGAAGCCTCGGTGGTTGCTGAGCTCTCGAGGTGTTATTTTGTTGTGTGTTCAATGGACGGCACGGTCGGCGCGGAACGGCCCCGGCTTTTAACGAGAAGCTGTGTCCCACTGCGCTGCTGACATTCCCTTCGTGCCACTGGAATGCGTGGCTCAAAGTGAGGTTTGAAGGTGGGCGATGCTGCCGGTGTGACCAGGAAGGTGTTCACTAGTGCAAGTGCCCCGCTCAGATTGCCCATGGCCAGAACTACAGAACTCTGCCCTGGGAAGTTGCGTCTCAGCCTGATGGCAGTGACTGCCCTTTCCCAGGGTCTGAAGCAGAGAAGCGGTAGATGTAAGGTGTGTGTGCCTCTCTTAGACACCCCCTCTTCCCTCCCTCATTCCCTGGTCCTCAAACACCTCTGAATCCCAGGTTGTGCTGGGAATGCAGCATTGTACTGATGTGGCCATGGTTCTATGGCTGCACACCGTGCATGTGAGAAGCAAGTGCAATCTGATCCCTTTCCTCAGGCCTTAGCCGCCTCAGCGATGTTTCTTTTGATGGACGGTGATGTGCTTAGAGACTGTGTGGAGCCCTCACGTTTTCATTACGTTGTCTTCCTGTGGGGAGTACAGGTGTTTTTGCAGTGAGGCCTTTTCTAATCCAGGAAGGGTAGTGGCACCTTGGGTACTCCAGCCTTGCTAGAGGATGCACACCTTGACAGGAGTCAAAGGCATGTAAAAGCATCATTCCTTATCTGTTCAAAACTGGCAGAGAACCTGGAGCCGTGCCAGGCACAAAAAAGACACACTGACCCAAAAAAAGCTTCCAGTCTAATTCCAGGTTCCTTGACCTCTTTGAAAAGCACAGTTTGGGGTGCAGGAAGAATTTATCAGAAGGTAAGTCACAGGTGAGGACTTTACCAACTTATCATCTGCTTCCCAGGAGCTGCTTGTGTATGTGCCCTTCTGAGATGGTGCCAAAGGCACCTTCTACTCCAGCTGTCCTGCCTGCCAGACCCTGTTCATTTCTCTGCACCCTGCAAATGGAGTAGGAAACTGTAGGCAGGGATGGTTGTGGTCAGTTAGCAAAGGATGCTGCTTGAATGGATGTGATGAAATCTTCCTTGTGCTGATGTCAGCATGGAACACCCACGCTGCTGGAGCAGGAGCTGAGTGACACGGGGATGGGAACGCAGATGGTGAATGTTTGTTATGTGCGATGTAACGGGGCCCGGGTGAAAGCAGGTAACAGGTTTCTTGTAAGCATGAGCCCTGTCTCCTGACTGGCTCTTGGCAGATGACCTCTGTGTAATGCTCATGCAAAAGCAAAATATCCCCACAAAGGCACACTTGTATGGTTATAGCTCCAGGATCCGGACGCGTGATTTGGCATCTAGATAGGTTCTTAAAATGAGATATTGAAAAAGAGACAAAGTTGAGTAAGATTCCTGAAATCACAAGATTAAAAATAAATGAGGTTTTTTTCCTCATCACTGATTTCTGAGCATTCAGCCTAATCTGGGACCACGTTTTAACCATTTCTGTTCATGCAGCAGTACTGGAAATTTGTTGATTGTTTCTAGTAGAAGGTGATGTTCCCTGCATATCTTCCTTATAGTGAGATAGAAGCCTGTATAAAACACAAGCCTTTTATGGCTGTTCTCATCCCTAAAATGGTTTGGGCTCCCTTGCAGGGCTGCAGGACTACAGCAGCCTCAGCAAGTTCTGTGCTGCTGTCAGTCCAGACCCCTTTGGGTGGACCATGGAGGAGTAGTAGTCTGGGAGCAGTCAGTAGTACGTGGGATGTACTTCCTCTCCCTACATCACATTTTCTACAACCACAGTTTAATGGTTTATCATTCATGTAGCAGGACAAAAGTGGAGTGACAGCAGGGCTGTGTAGGAGGGAGCAACTGAAGTGTAGAACATGGTGGGGGAAAGAAAGAGTTTTCCAAAGTGTTCTCTTTGCCACTGAACTGGAGGATACTTGGAGACACGGAGCTCTCCCGTGTGCCTGGAGACAGAGAGTTCAGAACTTGGACATTGCCCCCGGTTATGCTGTGGTAGGAGCCTTTTGTTAAAGTTGGTTTTGTCAGGTAGGATTTGCAAGGAAATCCTGGAGCCACAAACCAGGCAAGTGCCCTCAGCCTTGTCCTGTGAATGGACTGATGGGCATGTGTCACTGTGACGGTGGTGGTTGGGCATGTAGGCTAAACACAGCTCAGGCACCACACTCCTCAGTCTGCTCCACTGCTTCAGCCTCAGTCATCTCATCTGCCAGCTTCCCTAATGCAGGGAAATTTAAGGCCATTGGAAAATTGGTGGGCAGAGGAACTGGAATGTGAGGAGCACTGGTGGAAGTGACTGGGTGGGACTGCCTTGTTTTCTAAATCCCTTTTCCTCCCAGGCAATGTTGGACTTGTTTTTACAGCAGGGATGAGTCAGGATCTCCCGGGGAAGAGTTGTTCCCTGGGACCCAGCACAGGCACAGTTATCCTGCTGCTCCAGGCATGTCTGTCCAAGGGCTGGGTGGTGTGAAACAGCCGGCAAGCACCAGCAACATCCTCCCCCTCTCACTTTCTATTCCACTGGCCTTCTTCTGTTGCAAGAACACCATTAATTGTATTTGGAGATGTACTTTTGCTCAACAGAAAATGTCAGAATTGGGCATTTCCATTTTCATTTCAGGAAAAGTTGTGTTTATTTTCCCTCACTTTGCAGCCGAGTTTCCAGGTGATGCCATTGGGGGAACCTGGTGGCACGGTTTAGTTTCCTGGCTATATGGGCTGTGAAAGAAATTATTCCAGTGACCTCAGTGAACTCAATTCCAGGTTCCTTAGGCAGGTAGTGGGGCTCAAGGATTTACTGCTGATACACCTCCCAAGAGTTACTTTGTGCGCAAAGCTGGAATTCATCTTGGAAAAAACAGGGGTTGCATAATATTAAATGATGATGGGAAAGTTACTGATGCCTGTATGTTTTTATTGGGCTTTAGAAGTCTTTTGGGCTGAATGGGGTCTAGTTTGAGAGCTGATGGTGTTGGCTTGGGAGGTGTGTGCTGGTGACAGATGGTAGATGTGCATTTTCCTGCACAGCTGGCAAACTCACCCTGGTGCTGACGTGAAAACACCTGTGTATCCCTCTTTGGTAAGGGAAGAATGACTGAAATTGGAAATAGAAGAAAATTAAAAGTACATTGAAGCTCCTAAGTAGTAGAAATGCAAGAAACTAGATTTTCTCAACTCCCACACTGCGGTTGAATCCATAAGAGTGGGTGTTGAGAATCTTTTATTATATTTCTTGCAATAGACATGAATTCATGTATGGTGAAGCTGGATTTTTGCTTAGTTTGGTGTGGTATGAGAATACAGTTTTTCTGATTGGACATGAAAACATCAGAGCATAACAGGAGGTAACACATAAGCCTTGTTGACATTTAGTTTGCATTTCTTCACCTTTTCTTAGAAAAGCTTCCATAGTTTGTCAGCTGCTAAATCTAAACTGGAAGAGATTCCCCCACATGAAACTCCACCATCCTCAGCACTCTGGGACACCCTGGACCTTTTAAGCAACCTTGAGCATTCTCCTCCTTACTGTCAGCATGGCTCAGTCCTGGCTCCTGTGGACCCTCTTGCTCACTTCTTGTTCCCGAAACTGTATTGGAGGATGACATTCCTGTGAATGTGGGATCCTTAGCTGGCTGCACCTTGTCTGGGATCCTTGGGTGGCTGCACCTTGTTCTGCCAGCAACAATGGCCCATGGTCAGCAGGAATGAGGTTTTGCTGGTTTTGTGTGTCAATGAGTGGCTGCAGCTGTGCCATGTCAGTGCCCTGGGTGCTCCTGCTCATTCGTAGCCAGTGTTTCCCCACTGGAGGGACGCCCAGGAGTGAGAGGCTCCTGCCCCAGGCCTTGCAAGCTTGGCTGTGGAGCCTGATGCAGGGTCAGTCTGTGCATGTCTGGTTGTGCTGGTGTCCGATCCCTCTCTGACCACATGGATCAGCTCCTGTGTAAGGCGGTGATTCAGCTGGCCCCGTGAGAACATTCCTCTGTGGGACAGGTATGCTGCCTGGATGATGGTCCCCAAGCCTGGACTGTACCAAGTTAACAATTTCTCCCTATTTCTTTTTTCCATTCACAGCATTTTCTTTTATGTTTTTTCCTCTTATCCTCAGTACGTATAAATCTAAGCCTTTTGAAAAGGTCATTCTAGTTTTTCAGAAGCTTTGCTTTTTTTGGCTGTATGGTTTCTTAGCTGAGCACAACCCCTCCTTGGGTGATGGGGCTGCGTGTCTGTGCTGAAGCATTGACTGCATGTAAGCCCCGGAAGGTCTTGGTGGAGCAGCACAGCCCCTGGGTCAGAAGAGAGGACCATCTGGTGCCGTATCCTGCCTCCTACACTGTGTTGGAGCAGGTGCTTGGGGAGAAGTAAAAGAAGGAGCTTGCAAACAGAGTGAGCCTTTCCTTAAAAATCCTTCCCCGTCTGATAAAGGATAATTTAAAGAGCCCTTGAACCTGGCGTGGTGACCAACCCATCACACCTGGTGATGAACTAACCCCCCTGGGGCTTTCATGACATGTGCAGGACATGGCCTTGCAGGGACTGGGTTGCTTTGAAATGTTGGCATGGTGGCTGCTGCTGTGCATCTGTCCTGTCTGACTCCAAAGAAGGTGTTTGATGCTGACCTGCCTCTGTAGTGAGGGCCACCCAGGCCTGGCTGCCAGCATCACTGGGCTTCTGTTAGCTCCTGGGCTGGCCCCACTGGCACCTGTAGCCTGGGCACCAGGGTGTGCTGCCAGCACCTACACCACCCTGTCATCCGTGACTCCCACCAGGTTCCAAGGGTGCAGTTCTTCCAGCAGCTCTGTCATCCCTTGTCCCCTCTATTGTCCTGGTGCTCTTCTTAGGAAGCATCAAAGGTGGGAGCTCAGCCACCCTGTAGCAGTGGCTTTTGCAAGTGCTTCTGCCAGGCTGAGGATTTACCGAAAGATTCATGTGGCAGGTGAAAGTTTGCCATCAGGCTATTGACAGAACTGGTCTGGGAGCCCCATCTTCCTCACCATCAATAAATCACCTCTTCCAGAAAAATAGGCTTTTATAAACCTAATCTAATTGCTAATCTTTCCTTCCATATAAAAATCTGGTTTTGACTGGCTGTAGATGGGAAGTAGGTGGCTGCAGGCTGAGCCCAAGGGAGAGCAGGTGCTCCCATGAACCCCCAGCTGCAGTGAGGTGTGAGATGTACCCATGGGCAAGGGGGACAAAAGGATCTGCAGCAGTGAAAGGTATTGAAGTTTTCTGCCATAAATATTTTAGTTGGTCTTTTGTGTTGCTTGTTTGGCAAGGGGAATGGCTGCGCCACCTGGAATTACAGACTGTTGACTGTGCAGGTGTTTATGCAGCAGCAGCAATTGTTATTCATACACTAAGATTGCTAAAGGAGAATTTGCTCTGTGTGGCTGCCCTGGACAGCAACAGTGCCTTGTCTTTGCAGCAAGTACCCCCAGCAACAAGTGTCTGTGTGTCAGGGCAGGATGCACAATCAGCTGAACATGGGTTTGGTGCATACGAGGGTGTGTGCAGCTCGGAGGTGCTGTTAGAAATGACTAATGATGGCATGTTTAGCTTCTGCAGCATACCTGAGATCACATGAAAATGCTGGAAAGTCCCACAGCAGCGTATTCACTTTACACAATAGTGTCTCTAAGTTTCTCTAGCAGCTGAGCTCAGGTGTGGAGAGAAGGACACTTACTTGGTGCAGGGTATGCTTTACTGCAGGGTGTTCCTCACATGGGAAGAAGGCCCTCACAGGTCTAAATCTGTGGCCAGGCTCTTCCCTCAGCTATAAAGGTGTAATTGCAGCATAAGGTTGTTAATCCCCATGTGCGCTGCATGGATGCTTTTGCTGGAATTGAGTAGAAATGTCTCCTATTAGCAGGTCCATCTGCTTGTCTGCCCTGTGAATCTTAGAAGTCCCTGGTGTGTGACCTGCAAGCTGTTGAGACCCTAAGCACTGAAAACTCACTTGTAGGGGAAAATCATCCCTGAGTCTGAAGTCCCCAGGGAGGAAGCCATCAAGTACTGGCTGGTGGACTTCATGGCTGATCCCAAGACCTTCAATACTCTGGTGTATCCAGAAACCAGTCCCATGGTTTACCCAGCTGTCCAGGTCAGTCCAACATCATCCAATGGTTAGTTCAACAGGGTTTTTAACGCTCACCCTTTGGTACCAGCTCTCACCTACAGGTGTGGGCACCTGCATCAGCCTGATGGATGGATGGGGACTGCAGGACTCTTTTCTTTTCTTGACATCAGACATGCTCATGACCCTTTGCTAATGCCGTATCCTGCTGGCATTTGTGCCTATTCTGTTCACAAATGAGGATGTGAAGCCAATGGAGACACGATTTGCTCCCAGCTACCAAAGAGTTTAGTCTCAGAGCCAGGAAGCAGCCTCAGGACCTTGGCTGTCAGTTCTCTGCTCAGACCAGGTCCTGTAAACCTTTTGGTGAATACAGCAGGTCTTGTTGAGGACCACAATGTTCTATTCTCTGCCACACGTTGTCTAATACACGTGCCGTTTGGTATCTTCATCAGCTTCGTGTCACCTGACTGGTTGCCAACCCCTCCTGGCTCCAGTTCCCACAAACACCGTGTAAAAACTCTGTGTGTCCACAGTATTACATCCTGTTCCTGGGCAGGTATGAATCAGGATGGAGGACAGGAGCATGGATCTGGTCATGTGGGTATTAGGATCCTACTCCAGGTGTAAGTTTGTTGGGGAAGCCACCATCTGGAGACCACACAATTTGCAGGCTTCCTCAACACCAAATAAATGTTGGTTTGCTGGCTGTCTAAATGGACAAGCAGCTGAGAACAAGCAGATCATGGGGAAGCTCAGTGTGATCCTTTACCCTTTTCATTTGATTTGCTTCAGTTTTGTTTCCTAGACTACAGCAGCAATCCCTACTTGAAAAGCTGCTATTTTTCATTCACAACAAAGCCATCTCCAAATGGAATTTGTAGCAACAAACAATATTTGGCCAGTGTGGTGAGTGTAAGGCGCTGTTACATCAGCTTGGCAGATGTGTTACACAGCTGCTGTTTGCAGATGCTGTGGGCCTGCAAAGTTTGGAAAAGGAAAGAAAACAATAGTTGCTAAAGACCAAAGCAATTCAGAGTTTAATTGAGTGGTACAAGAGGATTTTGGACTCAGACAGTAGCTGTCCCCTCTCTGAATGTCACTACAGACCTCCACTGTAAATGAAAGTCCCTCCATGCTTGAGTCCCTCTGCCTAGAAAGGGGATATTGCTGACAATGGGAATCATTCTCACAACTGCAGTCTGTGCAATGGCCTCGAGATATAGTCCTGTGAAGTGGACCCAGCAAAACGTTCTGGACTGTGTAAACCAACAGATGGGGACAGGACAGATTCAGCAGGGCTCCTTGCTGAGCCCATGTTAGTTTTTCTCGGTGTGTTAGAAAGCTCTGAATTCCCCCTTTGTCTTTTCCCTGCTTGGCTTCACGCATCCTCCAAAACTCTGTGTCATGGCAACTATCTCCCCCACAGAAGAGTCTCTGAACATATTAATTGCAGCAGCATTTAATAAATGCCCAATTTAGAACCTGTATAAAAATGATACTACACTGTTATGACAATTTACCCATCCAGATGCCGCTGGATTTTAGTAAAACCTGAGGTCGTACCAGCTGTGTGGGGACAACAGTGTAGTTTATATCCTCTTGGATGCTGAAACATAGGGAGTTCAGGCTTGATTTTTTTGTCTTGATCAGTAGCAGCTGATGATCACAAAGCCTCTTTTTGGCTTTGAAAGAAACAAGTGGACTTCCATGAATCCTTAACTTCCCCTGCCTTGTGCCAAGCAACAGGCAGGCTGGCTGTGCTGTTCATAGCCAGCACTGGGCAGTACCCTGGGGTCTTTTCTGTACTGTCCAAAGAGTGTCCTTTTAAAAAGAAATACCCAATTTGCTCAAGAGTATCAACTGAAGCCTTGTTTGAGAGGTAGATATCTTTGGTGCCTTGCTGCCTTTCACAGCTGTTTTTCCAGAGATTAATATTTGAGGACAAAGGTCATGCTTCTGTACAGGATTTATTGCAGTGTCCAACCGATGTGCCTCAGGCACAGTAACACGCTTGTGAATTTGGTGCCAACACTTGATTTTCCCTAATATTTGCCCAGGAGGTTGAGTGTAGTGGCCAACACAGAGTGCCAAGGATGAGTTGGCCAAGGAGTGGCTCTAATCAGACCACAATCAGACTGTTGTTGTGCCTTGACCTTGCCAAAGGGCAGCCATCCTGTTCCTCTGTCTCTGCTGGATTATTCTACCCTCAGGAGATGGGGAGGGTTTGTAAGGGAATTGCTCCCCGTGCCTTCACTGCCTGCAGTAAAGTACTCCCACCTAATTGCTTGAATGAATTATTTTTGTTGTTCAACTTGGCACTGCTCAGAACCTGATTTTCTGCTGGTACTGAGAGCTCTCTTCCAAAGCTGTCATGCCTTAGGAAGCGAGATACTCAAAGTCATAAGGGTGTAGGAATCCGGGTGTCCACTTCTGTGCCAAAGTCAAGGATGAAACATTCAATAGAATAAAGTGTTGGGGAGCAAGTAAACTGTGACTCCTGAACGTGGTGGGTACCTCCTTCCTATGCTGCTTTGTATCTCAAATCCCAAAATGTCAGATCCACTTGCCATCGTGACCCTAGTGTTTTGCTTAGCTGTCAGGCTCTGGGCTTGAGTCACCTGTGCCTGTGTTTCCAGAGGGCACAGTGGGTCCTAGTGCAGCCCCCAGCACAGGCACGATTAAAACATCCATTGGTTTTTGCAGTTTCGTGACAATCATGGGGAACTTGTAGGTAAGAGAGATATGAAAGAAGAAGCACTAGACTCTGGGAGTAGATCATGCATTTTTGAGATTATATTTCTTTTCTGGAAAGCAAAGTTTGAAAACATCTGAGCAAAAATGCTCATTTTTTTCCCAACCATAGTTTTTTCCAGCATTGCTTAAGGCTGCAGATTGCTGGGTTGTCCTCAACAAGAAAGTATCTTGTGAAACTTTTTCATTAAGTGATTTTTATTTTACTATGCAGAGGTTAACCCTCTGTCCCCAGCCTGTGCCTGATCAGCTCTAAATTAACTGGCATGCCCCTCCCATATCAGTGCAGGAAAAAACCAAGAGCTGCATTTGCTGTCAACCCGGAGCTGTGTTTGCTTTTACTCTTGAGCGCTTGAGTCACAGGTGGGTGTTACAGCACATGGCAAAACTGTGCCTGGGTTTGCTGGTGGCCGCATTTCCGGGAAAGCCAGGGGTAGGTGGGGTGAGCTTTGGGAACAGGCTTCAGTCTGAACATAGACAGGCTGCTGAGCAGCCCCACTCTTATTTCAGTCAAATACGTGTGCACAGTGTGGGCTTTTGTCTTGTGTTTCCAAAGACATGCATGCTTAATATTGTCTACTTCATGTGTTGGAGCTCATTAAGTTATTCAGTGTGAATTTTATCAGTATGAAACTATTGACTTGATAAAAAAGTCAACTAATAGAAAAGAAATGTCTTGCCGCTGCTTGTCCTCAGGTTGGGTGAAGGAGTTGAATGAGAGACAAATATTTGAAATATCTTTGCAAGACTAACTTCTTTCTTACCAAGATCAATTCTAGAGCCTGTTGTAATCAAGAATGTTTCTGTAGATGCCAATGGGACTGAGGCTTGATCCTTAACAAACAAAAATCACATTTTTATTTACAAGAGGGAAAACCAGCAGGGCAGGGAGCAGCCCGTGTCCAGCGGGGGCTGTGGGAGGTGGAATATCCCCCACCTTCTGCACATCTGGGCTTCTGTACTGCAGCACCACGCAGCCCAGTAAAGGCCTGAAAAAACTTTACCTAAAGTAGAAGTGACCAGAAAGCTTTTGGGAAAAGGGAAATAGAATAAATATTGATTATGCTGGAGTATGCTGAAGTATGCAGCCTATCCGATTTAAAACAGCCAGAAGATTATTCCCTAGGATCAACTCTGTGAAATAATCAGTTTTTAAAATTTGATTATCAGAAAGCTCAAGGACTTTAATCTGTATAGATGTGTTTTAAAACATTTATTTGCAGGAACAAGGATGTTTAATTTTTAGCTCTCATTTCATATATAGATAATCTGGAAAAATGTCTACTAAGCTTGTGTTTAGTCAGTCTGGTCTTTGTTTCCTTCGTCCAGGGAAAGGTAAAGTTGTGTATGTTGTTCCGATGTGCTTCACTGCCACTGAAATTATCACAGTGCTAAATATGGCATTAAAACAGCCTCTCCCATTATTTAATTAAAAAGAAATCTAGTAAGTGAACATAAAAACAACAGCCTCTCCAGTGCCTATGGCCCCATGCCAGGTGAAAACATGACTTCAGGAGCTTATTTGTTCAAAATTAAAGACTGTAACAGTCTGAAAGCCCAACCTTGTTCCCAGCACAGCAGCCTCGGATGCTGCTGTTCCCAGCAGAAACCACAGCCCATTGCATTGACAAGGTTAGGAAGCACTGGGAGACTTTGTAAAATAGGGAAGTAAAATTGGTAACTCCAAAATATAAGAGTTTACATTGGATATGATCCTTTGAGTGTTGAGAGGATTGCTCTCAAGAATACATTTGTTGCTGACTTGTGGTTGTGCCCTGTTACAGTTATTAGAAACTTTGCTTTCCGTGAGATCCATCCATCCTTTGTTACAAAATTTCATGTATAATTTAGGGAAGCTGCATTTGGTTCAAGTTTCACGTTTGGATTAACACATTGATAAATGCGTTTGCTTTGGATCTGTGCTTCCTTTTGAATGCTGCTTCTCTCTTTTTCCAGAAACTGCAATACCCCTCTGTGCAAAGGACATCAGTGATGATCTGATGAAGGAGTTTGCTTTTCTGTCTGGTGAGTACTGAGAACTTCGCCAGGCTCTCTCTCTCTCTCTCTCTCTGTGTGGTAATTAAATACTCCAGACAAACTTCTGCACTATTTGGCAAAATGATACTCCACAAGGAATATTACCCATCAGGTAGTATCCAGTGCCACTAGACATGTTGTTAATAAAACATTGAGGCAGATTGAAAGAACAGATTAGGTTTCTGTCTCGTGCCATACTGTAAAATATTCTTACCTTCTCCTTACTGAATGCATTAACAAGTGCTTTGCTCTGAACTGTATTTCTATAGGTTCCAGACCAGTGTGCTCTTTTGTTCTTGTATTTCTGACTTCTTTTGCTGTCCCATGTAAAGTCTGCACAGTAAACAAAGAAAATATTTGATATCTAATGTTTTTGTTTCTGCCACCTGCCCATGTGTGTTGCGCTTGGACTGGGATGCAGGATTTCTCTTGGCTTTGCCATTCCAGCGATGTAAAAGAACCTCTATAAAAATGGCAGTGTGTTTTCTGATGTGACTGGGTGGACCTAGTCATTGCTGCTGGCCCTTCTGGAAAGCATAGCTAGGGAGGCATCCTTGTCTTTATTCCAGGTGGCCGAGGGAAGGACAACGCTTGGATTATCACCCTCCCTGACAATGCTCACTTCAATGAGGTGCCTGAGGAGATCGTGTCTAAAGTCTTAACGTACCTAACGTCGGTCCCAAGGTATGAGTCTCTCTTTTAGCTCTTGCCTGTGGTGGGCAGAGGTGTGAGTTCTGCCTGGGTCAGGCAAGGGAACTCAGTGTAATGCTGTGTGGGGGGCTGAGGGGCATCTTCAGCTCTCAGAGCAAGGAAGAGGGAAAAGTCAAATGATGCAAGCCCTTACAGTGTCCAGGTGTGGTATTTAATGTTCCAGTAACTGCAGAGTAAGAATTGGACATCATCCCTATGACCTGTCAGCCGGAATGTTTAGTTTATTTAGTTTATTTAATTTATTAAGTTTCTAATTAACAACAAGCTTTGGCATGTGTCACCACTTAAATATGCCATGCCAATGCAAAATAATATTTTGATATGTACAAATAGGGAGTCATTACTGTGGAAAAAGAGAAATTAAACCAGGGGAAGAGACTAATTACAGGAACAAACCGTTTGGGGTCCCCATGACAGGCGATGGCTCAGCAGCTCCCATGTCTCGGGGTTAAGCTGCTGACAGTCTGCCTGTGCCTCCTACAGGGCTGCATACTTAGATTAATGGCCCTCCTATTTCTTGCTGCTGAGCCTGGTGACTCAGTTACCTGGAATGCCTAATTTTCTTGAATAATGCCTGTTTTGGCAAATTTCTTCCTGTAGGGACAGCAGGTTGACAGCAGCTAGATGGGAGCTTTCCATCAGCAGCTGCCTTGGAAGAAGTATGGAGCATTTACCCACCTCTGTGTGGAAAGAAGAAAAAAAAGAGCATCTGGTTCCTCTGTCCTCTTTTTGATGTACTCTGAGGTTCTGTGGGCTCCTGGCCTGCAGAACACTGTCTCTGCAGGATCAAGACCCTGCCATGGTGTGTGCCAGCCAGAGGGGTTTCTCCTTCATCCCGTGCAGGCAGCCCATGTCTGTGCATTTGCACTTCCCAGGTCTGCCTGGTTTCTCCAGGACTTCTTACTCCATATGACAGTAAATACTCTGGCATTAGCATAATGAGCAGTCTTGCTGTCCCTGTACTAGGTCAAACTCAATCAAGAAACTAATGAGAGCTGTGAGCTTGCTGGTGATTCAAACATGTTCAACATGTTTTAATAAAACTACTTTAATAATCCTTCTCTGCTCCTCCTACTATTAAAACAACTTGCCCCAATACCTGACCATCTAAACACTTGTTGTTCTTAGACCTTTGGAGCCAAAAAGGCTGTGGTGTTGGCAAGAAGGGAAAGCATCACCTAGGTGAGGGTGGTAGGCGTGTCAGCTCTGGTATCCCTGTGTACACAGCCCTCAGCTGCATCACATCACAGGATCAGAGCTCAGACTTTGGCCCAGGAAGTCCCTAAAATAGGTAAATACTTGTCCTGTATGTCAGAGTTAGCTGTGGGTGCACCAACGTCTCCTTACCACATACCTGTGGATGTTTAGGGGCATCTCAAAACCGCACACACTGTGCCTTTCCCGTGCAAGCAGTAGCAAAGACTGCAGTGTCCTACTGATGCTAGTCTGAGGAAACCCCATAGGATGTCAGGTTTGTCATACTTTGGGAAGCTGAATTTCATGAGGCATTTTTCTCGTGGAAATAATTGTTAGATAAAGGAGGTGGATGCCAAAAGCTGCTTTTCAGTCTTCAAGGTGAGGGCATTAATAACAGAGCCAGGAGGAAGGTGAGTCCTGTAGGCAAGTCAGTTTTTAGGCTTCCTGGGAACCGTGCTGTAGGCAAGGAGGCAGATGCAGAAAGTGCTTGAGTGAAAGAGCTGTAAAGGAAAATAAGTAATAGGTCCCTCACCTTCCATGCCCTGCACATTCAACTCAAAACACCTCCCTGCCTTCCCTCAGGCTGTGCTTGAAGGAGAGGCACAGGTAAGTGTGACAGATTCTACTATTTGCAGAAATGAGACCCTAAGAGTGATAAAGCAGCAATTTATCCAGGCTTGGATTGAAGACTGCTGGAGAGTTGTCTTTACAACAAAAAAACAAGTGTTTTCTCTAGCCTGAAAGAATTAATTTCTTCCAAGATAAGACAGAAGCTTAAAGAAAAAAATAAAATCAATTGAAGTAATTTATGATTTATGTAAGATTGTTATTACAAAAAAACTCTCCTAATTACAACTCAAGTGTTGGTGTGGCATCACCTTGAGCACTGTATGCAGTTCTGGGCCCCACATTTAAGAAGGATGTGAAGGTCCTTGAATGTGTCCAGATGAAGGCAACAAGGCTGGTGAAAGGGTTGGAAGGAATGTCTTATGAGAGGCAGCTGAGGACTCTGGGCTTGTCTAGTTCGAAGAGAAGGAGGGTGAGGGGCAATTTCATTGTTCTTCGCAGCTTCCTGAGAAGGGCACGTGGAGAGAGAGGTGGAGAGCTCTTCTCCCTGATCCAGTGATAGGACCCAAGGGAATGGTTTAAAGCTGCACTGGGGAAGAGTTCAGGCTGAGCATTATTAAGCCTTTCTTCACTGAGAGGATGGNAAGTGTTGGTGTGGCATCACCTTGAGCACTGTATGCAGTTCTGGGCCCCACATTTAAGAAGGATGTGAAGGTCCTTGAATGTGTCCAGATGAAGGCAACAAGGCTGGTGAAAGGGTTGGAAGGAATGTCTTATGAGAGGCAGCTGAGGACTCTGGGCTTGTCTAGTTCGAAGAGAAGGAGGGTGAGGGGCAATTTCATTGTTCTTCGCAGCTTCCTGAGAAGGGCACGTGGAGAGAGAGGTGGAGAGCTCTTCTCCCTGATCCAGTGATAGGACCCAAGGGAATGGTTTAAAGCTGCACTGGGGAAGAGTTCAGGCTGAGCATTATTAAGCCTTTCTTCACTGAGAGGATGGCAAACACTGGAACAGGCTTCCTAGAGATGTGGTCAATGCCCCAAGCTGTCAGTGTTTAAGGGTTCCTACAATGCCCCTAACAACATACTCTAACTCTTGGTCAGCCTGAATTGGTCAGGCAGGTGGACTAGATGATCACTGTAGGTCTCTTCCTACTGAAATGCTCTGTTCTATTATATTCTTCGACTATCCAGCCTTTTGGTATTTAGACAAGCTCTGCACGTTTCACTTAGCTTGGGAAGGGAGGTACAAAGTGCTTTAGAGCTGGGACTGATGACACAGAGCAGTGACACAGTGGAGGGTGCTGTTGGCTATAAATACTGCTGAATTTAAATATTAGGCAGGTCGTGATGGCGTGCTCTGATCCCACCAGCAGCAAGGAGTCTCTCAGTCCTGTGCTAAATCTCACAGCTGCAGATTCCGGGATCCAATTTCAAGTCCTCCTGCAAAACATCCCAGGTCTTTATTTTTAGTCTGGTGCATCCTGCAACACATACAAAGTTAAGGATAAGTTTAAAAAAAAAGTGACAAGAAACACCCAGAGAGAAATACCCATTGCCTGGGTTATCTGTCTCCATCTTTCAGTTGCTGATGCAAATGAACACCCCTCGCAGCCTTGGTAGAGAGCATTGATTTATTTTTTCTAAAAGATACATTGCAGGCCTGGAAATCTGAAAAACCTGCAAGGCCTGGGTTGCAAATAGTCACAGACTTGCTCTGCTGGGCCCAGAATAAATTAAAAATTTCCCACAGTAGGTTTCAAGGCTGCTAGACTGCTGGCAACTTTGTTCTTTGTTTCTGTAAGGGGACTGATAAACATAAATTAGCATGTTCAGAGGCTACTCTCTGAATATAACCTCGCCCCAAGTGAGTGGCTTACTTTGGCATATTTCTAATAAGTGGCAGTGCACTGCAGTCTAGCTGGCTTTTCTAAATTATTTGGATTCTGAGCTTTTTCTTCAGGTTTTATTATGGTGACAGCAGTGCTTTGTAAACACTATTTTTATTTATATTTTTAGCTGGGAAATACCACGGGGAATTGGGGAATTGTTTCTGTTTTGTAAAACCAAAATGTTTTACTTTTGCCTCAAACAAAAGGATCCTTTGCCCCTCTCCTGCTTACCTGGGTCGTTTAGTTTGTCATGGGTGTCATTTAGTTTGTCGTGGGGGTGAAGAGAACCAAGAGAAATCTGCAGAATCATCTCCTGTTGCCAATACTAATTTAGCTAGTAAAGGTTTTGGCTGAACAGTTGTGCTCACAATGTATAACCTCAGACCTTATTACATGCAGGAGTTCTATGAATGACCCATGTTTAAAATTTGATGCTCATTTTCTCTGCTGTTTTATGCTACACCTCGAAGGCACTGAATACATTCACATGAAACCTTCGCACTTTGAGTGTATGTTACAAATCCATAAAATATATTCGTCGGACAGCTTGGGTCCTAGGTGCCTCTACAGATCTTCAGTCAACTGTTTTGATGAGCCAAAGGGAATTTTATTTTCTATCCCTCTGAGCACAACTGCTAAATCCTTTTAAATATATTTGTCAGAGTTGTGGCTGTCACAGACCGGAGCAGCAAGATATGTACTGAATGAAAGCTCCTGCACTGGCTTCAAGTGTCTTTTTTATTTTCTGTAGTGAAGTTGCCAAGTATTGTCTGCCATGTGATACTTCTGAGTAATCCACCATGTGTTTTCCCTTGCCAAACACAGGAATTAGTGAAGACGGTGCTTGCAGGAGGCTGCTTACACAGGGCTGTGCCCAGTGCAGATATATGACCCACCTCTGGGGAGCCAGCACGTGTACTGGGAATCTCTCCCCAGCACTGAGGTGCACGGATAGGGTGGCGTGGGACAAGGCTATCCTGTTTCAGCATCCGCAAAATAAATATTGTAAATATTACCTAAGCATCCTGTAAATACACTCACGTCGGAGGACTTGGTTACAAGCTGGCATACCCTTACCTGTGAGCAAACATGATTCCAGTTTGTAACTCAGGCTGCCAGGGAGTGTGTGTTGTCACAGCTGGAGCCCAGCTAACATGGGAAAGGAATATTTGAATTACAGGCAAAAGCCCAGCTGGGTGTTGTGTCCCCTGCCAGACTGGGCACCCCAGGTGTGGCTGGCTCACTTGGTAAGACTGGGAATTTCAAAGCAACTCAAAGGATTTGGGTGTCAAAAGGGATGTCAGGAAACCTGTGCTTGCCAACTGAACCAGAGTGTGTTGGAAAGTGCCTCTGAGCAATTGCTGCCTCCCCAGCAGGACCATGGGAGGTGCTGGAGAAGCCACAACAGCCAGTTTCATCACCAACTCCCCCTTTCCCTCTGCCAGGCTGGCATTGCCCTTCCCTGGCTGGGCATCACCTTTGTTCCCTTCTGTCAAAACAAGCCAGAAGTCATTGCTTGATTGCTGTAACCTGGGCAAGCAGGCAGCTCCCTCAGCGGGAAGAGCTGGGCAGTGAAGTCAGGGAGATCTTGGGGCATCAGCTGGAGGAGGCTGATGGCCACCCTGGAGCTGCTGGGCAGAAGCACAGCTTCCTCTGGCCCCTGCAGGGTCCTGCAGGACCAGTTTGGGTTTCAAGAGCAATCTGTTGTCTCCCATAACCTGTCTCCACCTCCCACACAATTCAAAGTGATGCTTAAACCTGGGCTACCACAATCACAGAATCACAGAAAGGTTGGGCTGGGAAGGGAGCTGTGGAGATCATAGAAGGGCTTGGGTTGAAAGGGACCTTAAAGATCATCTAGTCCAACCTCCCAGCTAAAGCAGATTCACCTGGTGCAGGTTGCACTGGAATATCTGGAGATACTCAGAGCCCTTGGCAGGTTTTTCATATGTCCAGAGAAGGAGATTTCACAGCCTCTCTGGGCAGCCTGTTCCAGTGCACTGCCACTTGTCCCTTGCCCCTTGTTCTGTTGCTGAGCACCACTGGAAAGAGTCTGTCAGAGAAAATTTTTTCAAAGGGAATTTCAGCCACTATGGGAATATCAAAATGTGTTTTGCATTCTGTGTTCTCAAGTTTGTTGGTTTTTTTGGGGGGAACGGAGTCATATTTCCTCAAAATATTATCTGGTTATTGGTATTTTCTTATCTCACAGTCAATATGATTCTGACACCAAATTTATCCTCATCCTGGATAGAAGGTTGGACACATGGACATCAGTCAAAATGACTCTTCAAAAAATAGCAGTAAGTCTTCTTTAGTGTTAATTTCTTTTAATATATTAAGTCACCATGCCCATTATGTATTCTTTCATAAAACACTGGGAAACAGGAACAATGATGCTCCTCCTTTCTCTTTAGGTAATACTTTTTTTTAATGGCCCTATAATTAATTTGAGTGTGTAAATGAGCTGTTTGAATATTAATTCACTTGTTTGATTCATTTGCTTGGGTTTGTACTTTTTCATAGTGGTTCAAATGTGTTTTGTGCTACATTCTATGCTTTTGATCGGCTTTGGCTTCATATATGTTCTTTTTAGACACTTGTTATTAGTGAGACTGTATTTTACCTAATTGTTGGTGACTGAAAGTTTTAGGCTCTTTAAAGAGGCTCCACAAGTATTTGTAAGTGGGCATGGGTGGAAAAATCTATTTTAAAAGTGTATGCATTCATTCATGTGTTTTAAATAATCTAGTACACAAGTTTATGTACTACACATCATTAGCATATATCTTGTCTGAACATATCTCAAAAGTACGGTTTTTGCAACTCAAAAATGCATTGTGCCTTATGGAATTAGAGCTTGAATTTAGAGTAGTGAGTGCAAGTATTGAAAAATGTTAATAGATGAATGGGTAGGTAAAGCTCATTGATAAATCCTTTCCCAACCAGACCGTACCATGTGGGTGAACCAATGAAAATAATCTGGGTGTGTTATTACTGCCTTTGTTTCTACTTCTAATCATTGAATGGTTAAAGGCATTGATCCATCTGATAGAGAATGAAGTAAATGGGATGTTCTGAAGAAGAAAATGTTTGCATGGTTCTGGTTAGATCTGATAGAGTTAGATCTTACAGTATTTCAAATAGTTAATACTGGTACAGCTGAACTTGGTGTTAAAAGATTTCTGGCTTTGATGGCATTTTGCTGGTCAGCATCTCGTAGGAGGAAGAGAAGGTTCCCTTTTTTCAGTGTGCATAGGATATCACTGACAGTGTTTTGGGTTCTGATGTTTTCTGAATGTTATAAACTGAATTTCCAAGTGTGGTTACCATACCATAGAGAAGAAGCAACATTTAAAGAGTAGTTCTTTAAAGTGATCATCAAAATTCAGTTCTGCTGCCAGCATTTGAACAGGTGCTAGTACCAAGAGCACTCTTTAAGGATGATGTAGTTGCTTTGCATAGTTTGGAAGTTTCAAATGTGAAAAAACCCTGGCCTAATTTGTAGCTTCTACAGCACTGTCATTCATTTTGTGTTTAATAATTGAATTTAATTTTTGTGTGACCTCTGAGCATACACCCTATTTGTGTACCTGTATGTGCTGTGTGCCCGTATGGACAAATGGCTTTGCCCACAGTATCAGGGATGTCCATGTAAATAATGGGGAGGTGTTCTGTGGAAAGAAGGAGGAGAAGGAGGAAAACTGTCCACTAAATCTTAAGACTTGGGAATCCTGCCTTAAAACTAGGGTCTGGCCCTAAAGGGCCATCTCTGTGTTCAGGAGGCACCTGGACTTGCCTTTGTACACCTAAACCAGAATATTAAATCTTCAATTCTTTGCAATCATAAACCATAAGCCATGCTGCAATAAGAGAAATCTTTTTTTTCTGATCTTTGTATAATTTTGGAATAAAGGAGTGCAAAGAAGCTGAATTTGAAGTACAGAGCGTGTCCTATATTTTGAGCATATGTATATGCAATTGCAGCTCTGCGGTTGTGCATCTGATCCAGAAAAATTTTATATCAGACTGTACAGATTTTTTGTTTTAACTCTTTGTGTATGTGTCTAATTGCATGGGCAAACCGAGCTCACTCTGGTACTGCTGGCTTTGGAAAGAGATGCCCCACTGCCGGGGTCAAGCCTCAGGTTTTGGCCAGAGCATCTTTCCTTAGTTTCCCACGAAAATACTAAGCAGCTTGAAAACGAACCTTGGAGATAATGACAGAGGGGAAAGGGAAGGGTGAAAGCTCTTAGCTGAAAGCCCAATCCTCGAAGGAAAGAGCTGGCCCCGTCTGCAGGATGATTTTTGGCATTCCACCTTAAAAGCAAACCCAGCGCTGGGGAGGAGAGCGGGGCTGACAGCCGGGAGCCGGCAGGGCTGCCTGCCTGCCTGTACCGCTGCCTGCACGCCCCCCTGGCTCGGGCAGCGCCGCGGCTCCCATTGCATCCCCATCCCGATCATCCCCATCCCATCCGCTCCGGGCGGCGCGGGGCGATGGCGGAGGCGGGCCCGCGGCGGGGCGGGCGGCGGGCCGGCCGGGATGCGGTAAGGCTCCGGGCCCGGCGTGCTGCAGCGCCCAAGGACGGGGGGGCCGCACCGCGGCGGCCACAGACCTTTTTGGACCGGGGGGAGGATGGAGGGAGCGGGAATATTGACGGGAGAGGCTGGAATGGAGAGGCGCGGGGGGGAATTTAAGCAGCATCCTCCATGCGGGAGCAGCCGGGCGCTGGGTACCGCTGCCCCGCAGTGCTGCTCCCGGCGCCCTCCAGCCGCGGGGAGAGGCTCTATCATTGCTTCTGCAGGAAGGGAAAACCTCTGGCAGGGAGGGGGCCCTGGGTGGGATCTGTGCCCCAGCGGTGCTGAAGCACCTTTGGGGGGTTAGTTATGCAGTCGGCTGACATAAAGGTAGCAGAGCGCTTGGGAGTTTCATTCTGGCTCTGCGGGAAGTTAAAGGCTCAAATTAGCAGGACCTGGCATTTTGTTGCATGACATGCTTTTTATTTAAGGGACAGCAGAAAGTCATTAACTTCAGCACCTGAATAAGGGCCGCTGGCCTCAGACCCCAGTGCTCAGAAGCAAACTTACTAGCAGATACTACTTTTTCTTTATGTTTATTGATTACCAACCTCATGGGTGCCCCAGTGAACTGCAGGGAAGAATATTCTCTGAACATTGAATTTCTAAAATTGGGAAAAAATCACACTAAATGTGTCAGGATGAGATATTCACTAAGGAGGCAAAAACTGTGATGCTTTCAATGCATGTTCTTTCTTGTGCTTTATTAGCCAAGTTTGTCCATATTGGTTAAATCAGGTGCTTACGGTTAACTCCACATTTAAAAAAGTTGCTGAACAGGGGTCTTAAGGCACACATACCTGTGTCCTCAGAAGGGGGAGGGTGTTGTGAGCATGGGCTTTGGTCAGTGAGATAGTTAACAGTAGTGAAATGTTGCCAACTGCCTGATTTGGTGGAATTGCACCGGTAGTTTTCTGCCTTTCCTGATATGCGGCAGAGGAGTAGCAGAGGGCAAAGGCTTCAGAGGGTTCTTTAGGTGTTCTGTTGCGTAAGCCCAAGTTTACTAGATGCACAAGATTCTTTGCAGTGTTACAAGATAAAGCATAAGGCCAGCTAAAGGACCCTTTTGGTTTTGCTTTCTTGAATATATTGTGAGAAGGGGTTTTTTTGCAGCAGTGCCTTCAGTAGCATTAGAGTTCCATTTTCAGGAAACTTATCTACACTTCAGCCCTGAACAAAACTAGAATTGTAGCAATGATTAAAAAAATTGTAGTCCCTTCAGGAACATTACATCTGAGAAATTATTGGTCAGTGTGATTTTTTTCTAGCATTTCATCCTTTCCCTTAAGTCTCTGAGAGGGCACAGGACATAGTTTGATTGGTGTGAGTCTTCCTGCAAGCTTATTTTTTGACTTGTTCAGGTTTTTTTCCATGCTTGAAATACACAACTTTGGAAATGATACCTAATGTATCTTGTTTTGTAGCTACTCGTAAGTGCTGACCTTGTCCTATGTATAGAAGATCAGCTGAAAAATCCCCAAATGCTTTCTAAACTGAGTAGAAATCAAGTCACCTGTCCTGGAAACCCAGGCGGAATGTGTTGGCATCCTGCATTTTATGAAACCAGAGATGTCCAAGGGCATCTTTGCTCTCAGACAGATGTTTCACACCTTATCACTGTTGCAGTGTAGTTTTGGCAGGCAGCTCTGCTTGCAACCTGGTTTCTGGTCCATCTTCCTGAAGCTGTGGATTTCCTGCTCAAGGGCTCATAGGAGAAGACATTCAAAGTCTGCAGGTTCCCATGGCAGAATATGATTTGGTGACCCAGGCCCTTCCTCCAGGGAATCTGCTGAGCACTGAAAGGGTACATGTTAATAAAGACTTGAAGGAGCAAGAGAAGGCAAAGCTTGAAGTGCTGAAGGGGTTAAAGGGAAGGGGGGATGAAGGGAGATAATAAGATAAGACCAAGGGAGTATGAATTTCTGACTGGTTGTTCTCCTCAAGGGTATTCCTGATGCATTTTTCAGGAGGAGATCAAGGTAGGAGCCTAAAGTTCTAGACCTGAACACAATGTTGTTTCTGAGCTGGAAGCAGCAATTTTCCCAAGGCTCCATGACACTTCACTGTTGGATTCACTTACAATGAACTCACAGCCATGCAGAAGGACCTCAAATTGCATCCTCTGAGATCCTATAAAGCATGGTAAGACCATTGCTCTCACAAGGTTTTGGTTCCTTTTGAGCCATTAACAGCAGGGGTGCCAGACCCCTCTTGCAGCCACAGCATCCTAACCTTTGAGGTCTGCAGCTCATGGTAGCTCCTTGGTAGGATCTTTGTTGGGAGATGCTACTGCTGTCCTGTGTGCAAAGAAACACCCAGTTGGAAATGATGAGGATGTAAGATGAGGCAAACACAGACATAAGTGCGGGCATGAGGGAATAGCCCATGATGTGCCTACAACTCTGCAGGGACAGGCACGACATGGTCATGGATGCAGACTGACAGGTCTCTCCATGGGATGTCTTAGTCCTGTGGGATGTGCCAGAGCATCAAAGTGTCAAGGACTAGCCAGGTCAGCCAACAGGCCTGGAAAGTGCAGTAGGAGCATTTACTGAGTCGAATGGAGAGCCAGTGTAGTGAGGTGGGAAAGGCAGCCAGCTTCCCTGGGACTTACTGGAGGATTAGTGTCAAGCCTGCCAGAGGCTTTCCAGTGAAAAATTAGACATTTTGAATGAACTAAGAATTTACAGCATTGTCTACAAACCTGTGCCAGTTCTGATGGTGCTTTCCTCAGTGAAGGTTGCTGCATCCCAGGCAGAGATTCTTCTCAAAGTTAGAAACCACTCCAACTCCTCTGAGATATCCAGTACTCGATGGATGATTTTCTTTCTAGTAATATGGGAAGATCAAGATAAAAATCCTGAGCTGTATCTGTTAGCTGGACTGTTGGAGGGCCTGCCTGGGGTTGTTTTGCAGGAGCAATGAGCTTCCTTGTAGAGCTAATTAAGTATGAGGCATTGAAGCAGGGAGCTAAACCTGGATCTCCTTCAGCCTCTCACCCACACTTTCTTGGGCAAGCCCTTTCTCAGAGCTGCAAAAGTCTGGTGACTCCATGGTCAGGTTTAGACTTTTGGGCCACCTACAGGTATCATGGGGATGGAAGTTGGTTCCTTGAGTCTCCCATGGCTGTAGCCATCTCTGTGTGCCTGGGGACAGCAGACTTTTTGGAGATGTTGTGTGCCACCCAGGTGCTGTGTAGCAGGAGCACAGCACCCAGGGCCTGGAGCCAGCACAAATGTCTTGGTTATTTAATGGTTTGCTGTTGTTTCTAATGCCAAATCTTTGTCCCTGGCACCATTCTTGTTGACTTCCAAAGGGTATGAATTTGGCATTTCATTCACATTCATTTATTTTTTTTCCCACTCCTACTCAAAATAACAGCAGATCAATATATTGAATTTATGTGGCTTATATGATCCTAAAAGTCATTGTCCATTTTTAAGTGGAGTTGTGGGCAGTGGAAGCCACAACTTGACCCTTCCTATCAAAGAAAACAGCAAATAAGTGACAGTGCAGTTCACAGATGTCAGATCTCAACTGTAAATCGTGGCTCTTTTGAACAACACTACTGAGTGTTTATGGAAGTGATTTTTGTTTTGAAGGCACAGATTAAGTGCCCTGAAGTGCAAAATACCTAAACACGTTCATTATTCTCACCCTTGGTATAGATACTATTATCATGGAGGAGGATAATATAAGGAGGAATATATGGAGAAAAGTAACCTGACCTGGCAGGATCCCAGAGTAAATCATGTCTTAATTAACTCATCTTTGCATCATACGGTTATCCATAATTTAGTGATGTGACTCCTACTTTCTTAAAAATTCTTTTTCATTTTCAAGCACCCTTTTCACAGATCTATTTAAAAATGCACCTGCCAGCCATATGCTTGGAAAAAGGCTCCAGCAGCCTAGACAGGAAATTCCAAATTTCTGCCACAAATTAAATGTTGCTTGGTAATTACCAAGTACAAGACGAGTGTGCTTAATGAAGTTATGGGATGATTAGCAAGTTTGGCAATAAATTTTGCTTCCTCAATCTGTCATTCCTCTTGATATTCCAGCCCACTGTTCCCTGCTAAGTTGTAATTTCACTCCACAAGGTATAATGATGAACAGTATATATATTATTAAAATTTATAATAAGTGTCCCTCCAAGGTGCATGGCTGAACTTCTGCCTGCTCCAAAGGGAAGTGGGGCTGGACAACCCTGCTGCAGTGAGGTCCTGTATTTCTAAACCATTTACAGTGTCTCCCTCTTGTTTCTAAAATAAGGAAAGCCTATTGGGAGCCATCAAAAAATACTAAAATCTCCTCTTTTCAGTGCATTTGAAAGCTGTTGTTGGACCTGCCACATCCCCAAGGTGAATGTCATCTTTGTTTCCTTACAGGCATCTTTCCCAGGGAACCTGCACTTAGTGATGGTTCTTCGTCCCACGGGGTTTTTCCAGCGCACCTTCACTGACATTGGATTTCGGTTCAGTCAGGAGGATTTTCTACTCAAGTTACCGGTATGAGTGTGCAGAGCTGTGGTGCCTGTGCATGGCTGGGAGCTGCCTGTACAACTCAGGTCAGGGGGTGACAGTGTCCCACTCTGCTGGTGCCCCAACATAAGAAGTATGTGGACCTGCTGGAGCAAGTCCAATGGAGGGCACAGAGCTGCTCTGAGGGCTGGAGCACCTCTGCTATGGGGGCAGGCTTAGAGAGTTGGGATTGTTCATCCTGGTGAAGAGAAGGCTCTGGGGAGACCTTAGAGCCCCTTTCAATGCCTCAAGGGGTTCCAAGAGAGCTGGAGAGGGACTTCGGACAAGGGCATGGACTGATAGGACAAGTGGGAACAGCTTTAAACTGAAAGAGAGGAGATGTAGATTAGATATTAAGAAGAAATTCTTCCCTGTGAGGGTGGTGAGGCACTGGCACCGGCTGCCCAGAGAAGCTGTGGATGCCCCATCCCTGGAATTGTTCAAGGCCAGGCTGTGAGCAGCCTGATCTAGTGGAAGGTGTCCCTATCCATGGCAGGGGACAAAATAGTTTTTAAGGTTGCTTCCAAACCGCTCTATAATTCTTTGTGAAGAGTAACCACGGTGTCTCTGGTAGGAATGCCCAGTTTCCACTAAGTCGCTCCCCACCAAATCTCTGCTGTAGCATTTCACAGCTCCCTTGTGCACAGTTTGCTCCCCACAGACCATGCCCATGATAGTGAGCGGTGGGTTTCTCAGCTTGTCCTCATCCCCCATATGGGCTGCAATATTCTAGGGATGATAAATCCATACTCAGGAATTTGTTTAACATATGAAAAGTCAAAAGACATGTCTAGTGAAACTTTTCCTGTGAATTTCACCCATTTTCATTTAAGTGTAGACTCCATATCAACATTATGTTCGTATTTGTTTCTAAAATTATGGCTGAAATGGTTTTATATTCTCAAGTCAAAATTTCCAGACTTCTCAAACCACCTTGATTATAGGACATAATGAGAATAATTAAGACAAGAAAAGTAAATTTGTGGAATCTAAGGTTGATGCAACTACAAACACAGAAAAGAAATCAAAGTTTTCCTTTAGGAAATACTATGATTTTCACAAACTTTACATTTTTCACTCTGTTTGTCATTTGCAGAGCTTTGTAAATTCCTGTTATATCCCATTGCAGATCTAGACACACAAAAACTCATGAGTATATATTTATGTGAAATTGCTCAGTGCTTCATAACTTATAAAAATGTATTTTTTCCAGTTTTCTTGTCATCTCTTGCTTAAACCTGGATCACTTCTGCTTTCAGCTCTGTTCTGCAGTCAGATACTGCAGCATCTCACTGTGCTTTGCATTTAAGGAAGAAAGCACCTGGGAGATCAGGGCTGGCTTGCAGAAGTGGTTAAATACACCAAATGAAAACCATGTTAAGCCATAAACAGAAGAAGAAAGCCATGCTCTAGAACAATATTTAGAGCAAACCCAATTTTCAGACGCATAAAAGATCAGTAGGCTTAGTCTGTGCGTGACCTGGGTAGAAGCAGTGATCGCCCAGCTAACAGCATTGCCTTTCCTGTAGGTTGTTATGCTGAGCTCAGTGAGCGACCTGCTGACGTACATCGATGAACAGCAACTAACCCCGGAGTTTGGGGGCACCCTGGAGTACTGCCACAGCGAGTGGGTCATCTTCAGGACTGTACGTACTGGGGCTGAGCACCGGGCTCTTGGGTGTTTGGAAATGACTGAGGAAGGTTTTCGGTAAGGCAATGAGCTGTGGGTAGCTGAAAGTAATCCCTGGAGCCGGCTGTAACTCCTGGATCAGACATGCAAAGGAGCCAAGTGGCATTAGGCACTTGATGGGTTTACAAGGGAACTGGATGATTAACTCCCTCAGGCTCCTTTTGAAACTGCTCCCGAAAGATCTGTCTTCGTAAATCTTTATTAAAATTCCCTTAATGGGAGATACAAAATAGGATTTTTTTTTTTTTTAATAATGGTTGCTTCATGTGATTAATATCACAACTGTGTTTGGGAACTGGGGCAATGAAACTGTTTTCTGCATACTGACCAAATGCAGAGAATTCAGAAAATTTCCTTTTATTTTTTTTCTTTGCAAGAATTTTCCTTTAGTATTGCCAGGAATCAGGCATTTAATTCCTTGAGCTGTGCCTTGCCATATGTTTCTATACTTCCCATACGCTCTTGGTCTTCCCTGGAATGTCGCCTCCCAGACGAATGGCAGGCTGGATTCCCAGTTACCTTCCCAACAAACCAAAGCATTAATGGAAAATGTACTGGACATCCCAGTGCCCCTTGTCCTGCAACATCATCCACACCAGCAGATGTGGAGCTCAGTATAAAGATAAAAGCTGGAATAACTCAAGCTATTGCTTGTGCCATTAACTTTGTGACAGTTTACAATGTTGCACTGCCAATTTAATGATTTTTTTATAATTTTTTGCTCTTGGTTTTGTTCTTTTTCAAGATGTGTTAAAGTGATAATGGTATGATTCTTACACTTGGAGACAAAAATGACAAAATGATTGACAAAGCGTGTTAATATAAGAAAAACATAGTTTCTACACCATAAGGTAGATGTGCCATCTGAAAGACCTCTCTCAAAATTCCCTCGTAGTGTGGTCATGACATATTTCCTGAAATTTCCATGGAAAATAAATGCTTTTTAAAGAAATATATAACTGCTGTCAGTTACATTTGAGTTTCTTTTCAGACCTAAATGGTTCCATGCTTCTATGATTATGCACTTCTCAAAATTGGAGCTGGAGCTGTGAGCCGGGTGTGAGACCTCCACCCTGTCCAATGGTGTAGGAGCCACCTGGTGTCCAGAGCTCCCACTGGCTGGCTGGGATGTGCTGTGGAAGTACCAACAGCACTCATTTCCATCCCACTGTCTCCAGTTTGGTTCTGTCACAATGCTTAGCTCCCTCCCTTGTCCTCTTGGTGAATCTGCAGATGAGGTGGTCGTGGTGCCAGACTCCCTTGTAGCCCACCATTTGGCCTTGCAAAGATGGAAACATGCACCACCAAGAAGCCAAATACAACTCCAAAACCCCACTGTCTGGCAGTGATTCCTTGTGTTAGTTAATCAGAGAAGAATAATAGTAGAAGAGGAATTACTGGAATATTTGAGGTGGATCTTAGGGTGGCATCTACCCATATGTGGTAGGAACAACCTCAGAGTGTACAAGAACAGCAGAAAGCAAAGCATGAGGTATCTGTGCCCAGTACAATCCTTTTGTGGATTCAGTCTGCACTAAAAGCCACCTGGATGAGTGTGGGTTGTCTACTCTGTCTGCCATGGACATCCCACCCACCTCTCTCTGAGCAAGCTGTTGGGCTCCCTTGCGGATCTCAGCCTTGACTCTTCACACACTCTTAATGAGCTGCAGGAATATCCTGGATCCTAAGCTGATGGCAATTATCATGTCCCACCAGGCCATAGAGAGTTTTGCACTAACAGTGAAGGAAATTGCACAGATGTTACAGTCCTTTGGCACGGAGCTGGCAGAGACCGAGCTGCCGGATGACATGTATTCCATCGAGCGCATCCTGGCCCTGCGCACGGAGAAGTACTACCAGCTTAAGGTATGTCTCACCAGCAACTCCACTTTTTGCACAGCACAGCGGGATTTCTGGTGTTTGCCTGTTTGTTTGGTGCGCACTCCTCCTTCCCTCCCATGCATGTGCACATGCTGACAGACAAAACAGAACACAACATGACTGTTTCTGTGTGTTACCCATACATTTGCCATCCTCTCAAGCACATTACCCTGCCAGCATCCAGCAAACTGTCTCAGCTGCCACCTCCTTGCTGGCTGCAGCAGTCAGTGTCTGCAGCCTGCTCCTCCTGTGGGCTTAGCATGTCTTGCTGCCAGGAGGGCGGTGGGAGGCTTTGTCACCTGCATGTTCATGCCCTCGGTTGGGATTCCCTCTGCTTCTCCCCCATGGCTGGAGGAAGCTGCACGCAAAGTTCATCAGCAGGTCTGGAGTGATGGTTTGTCCCCAGATCCCTCTGCCTGATGCAGCTTCCCTGAGGGGACTTAAGGGAATTGTGCTGCAGAGCATCCAAGGTGAAGATTTTGTGTGAGGGCATGGTACAAAGCGTTCACAATGCAATCCCTGTCTTCATGTGAGCCTTCAATTTTTGTCTTAAACAGCATTTGTATCTTTAGGATTTTAAATTTTCTTTCAACTATTTTTGATTGTCATTAATATTATTATAGAAGTCAGTGGAAGTTTTAGTGCAACCAGCTGCTGCTTTATCAAGCTGTTGGTTTTGGTGCTCCTGCATCTTCCAGGGAGCAGCACAGGAGTGTTGCCAAACCCTCACTTCAGAAGTGATTCCTGTGTTAACAGTCATTCTGTGTGGCTGAAGAATGAGCTCCTTTGCTTTGTGACACATTTTATTTACTGAGGTCAAAGAACTGTATCTGTTTTCATTAATAATCATTTGTCATTCACCTGATGGCGAGTTCCCAGAAAGCTGCCTGTAAGAAATACTGAAAATGACATCCAAAGTGTGCCATGTGTAGGCATAAATGTATGTGTGCATGTATAACGTCATTATAGATACTGCCAATGGCCTTTATTTCTTCTTTGAAAATGAGGAGAGTAGTGTGAAACAGCAGCTACATCTCTTGTAATATGACTTACTGATTTAAGCTTCATGCTCAGGAATGATAGCCAAAGTGCAGGGGGCAAATATCGACTAGACAATGTGTTTCTGTATATAAACCAGCCAGTAATGCACACTTGCCTCTGTGGAGAAATAAAACATGTCATCTGTTTTCATTTGCATACGAAGCACAGCAGCACTCAATGCAAGGCATCTCTTGCGTTTAATTCCTCATCTATTAATTTCAAACATCAAAACCACTCATTGGCTTTTGACTGAAATGAGGTCCATTGGCTTTTTTCTTTTGTTCCTTTTAAGACTGTGAAAGATGAAAGCAGATGAGAAACTGTGCACAGATTTTGGTGACAGCAAGACATGGGATTTTTTTCTCTCTCCTGACAACCCCAAGATTGGTACAGCTGATTCCTGAATTCAAATAATGAGTTGATCAGAATAATTTATGTAGCTATGATGCTGAACAGAAGCTGGTTGCAAGCACATTGAACAAATGACAGAAACTAATTAAACTGAGTAACTAAGAAATTAACCTCTTTGATACACAGAACGGGAAAAAGTCAAGTTAGCACCTGTTTGACAGTCAGGCTACTTTGCCTTATGGATAATGAGCAGCTTTGAATCAAAAGAGGAATGTGGGGCTCTGGAGATGTAAGAGGATGAAATAACAGCCACCTGCAGTCTAAAGCATGCTGCATAATTCCTCTTCCCTTCTGAGTCTCCTGGATGTGGTAGTATCAAAAGGAGATGGGTTTTTTGCCTTGCAGTCATCCTCCAGGATGTTTTAGTGATAGGGATGCAAACGGGCAGTGGACACTGTGTGTGGTAGAGCCAAAACTCCTGTAGCTGTGTCCTGTTCCTGGGCTGCTACCTTGAAGATGCTGTTATGTTTAGGTTGCCATGAGCTATTAGGGACAGACAGACATTTAAGCAAGACTGGGTTTTCTGTATCTTCTCCTTGAAGTGGCTTTGCTGTTGTTTCTCTTGTAATGGAAGCCTGACCACCTCTTAGGATGGGCTCTTACTCCTCTAGTACCTTGCTGTCCAGTAGTGCCATACACAGGTCTCTCCTTCAAGGCCTCTCTCAACTCAGTTCATCACCTACTTGTTTTTTCTCCCCCTTCTCATCTTTGTGTTTGGCCTCTTTTTCCTGAAAATAATTGACTAAATGCACCTGTCTGCTTTGGAGCTGAGCCCAGCACAGCACAAGGCACCTCAGCTGATGCTAATGGACACACCAAGGGATTAAATTTTCTGCAAGTGGAGGTTGCATTGGAAGTGTAGAGACTGTACATGTAGAGACTGTAGTAAGTGATGATGCCATGTGGTCTCAGTCCCAGCTTTGTCCCACAGTGGGATGCGCTTTCTACAACTTCTGGTCATGACCTCGATGGAGAAGCACAGCCTTCAAGCTGTGGAAATACTTTCTTGAAGACATGAACTTGTGGGTAGATGTCTCATACAACCCCACCTGCTCATCGGGAGAGAGCTGTGACTGTGCTGTCTTCCTGCCTCTCAAATGATTTTGTGGCCTGATGTTTTCATGTGTGCCATTTCCACCCTACCTGGTGACCAGTCCATGGGTCAGCCTCCTGCAGCTTGAGGGGTTAATTCCATGTTAAGGAAACTAAAACATCTGCTGGGAGTCCTTTGTTCTGATAGATATTAATGCTTCATGTCACATAGAGAAACCAAGGCAGGAGAAACAGAAAATGACTTATCCTTACCTCAAAATAAGTAGCCTGAGTCAAAAATGTTTTGTATTATACAGGAAGATATTACAGCAGTCACAAAAGAGGGAAACTTGCTTCTGAGCAGTTTTGAAGAGCCTGACTCTGGGGAATGCAGTCAGGACCAGGACCATGACAGGCCTGGAGACTGGGAGACTGTGAATCGGTGAGTGCGCTACATTTTTAATTTCCCTGATTTTTCAGTGGAAGCACTCGAGTTGTTTAGGTGTAGATGTGCTGTTTAGGTCACCTACCAAAGACAAAGATACTAGAATTTTGCTCCAATCCCAGTGAGTTGCTAGGTGACTTCTATCAATTGATTTTGACCTCCTCTAATTTTTATCCCACTGTTACGACGAGGCTGTGAAGCAGATGTGGAGTTCTCTGGTGCCAGGCTGCCAGGTATTACTCAGATAAATGGAGATAGCAAAAACTGCTTCACACAGCTGCCATCATCTGCAGTGATGCTTTGATTAAAATTTTCTCTGAGATCTTCTTAAGTCAAATATACGAGTCTGTTGACTTCTTCTGAGACCTTGGGTGCAGTAGACCTGAATAGGTGATCTCTATGTCTTGTCCATCTCTGCTTGTCCTTTGTTTACAGATTGTTTCAATCTTGTCCTTTTTTCTGTGCTCAAGGTTACTTGGCCAGCTGCGTGAGATGGAGACTGCTTTTGATGGCTTCTGGGAAAAACACCAGTTAAAAATGGAGCAATATTTACAACTGTGGAAGTTTGAGCAAAGTTTTCAAGAGGTATGATCAGATGCACTTCTACTGGCAGAAAGGAGAGTTGGAGGTGACATGGAGGGGAGAAAATTATTTGTACTTGTTATTTTGAGAGTGTTTAATTTATGCTGCTTTTCCTTGACTCTGGCAGGGCTAGCTAGCTTGGGGAGACCACTGTGCTTCCTCATTCAGAGCTAATTTAGGTATCACTTCCCTACAGTCGCATGGATTTTGCTGATAGAAGCATCTCTGAATTTAGAAATTAGTTCTTGGACACTAGTTTTATTATTGGATTTAGCAATCTTAGCTAAAGTGTAATTACTTTTGGTCTCAGAATGATTTTCTGCCTGTGCTTTGTATCCCTTTGCAGCAGTCTTCTTCTTTGTGTCTAGGTCAAGAATGCCATTGAATTTTTAATGGGTCAGCAAGCGGAGCTGCCTGACACTGGTGACAGTGTCGCCCAAGTGAAGCAGAGGCTCAAGGACTTGGATCATTTCGATGGTATGGCTCAGGTGAGATAATCTTACGCAGAAAGAGGCACTAATGAAACACAAGAACCACATTCTGTATTTGTGGTAGGAGGTGTTTTCTGGAGTTACCTGGTTCTGGTGTAATTTGTTGGCAAGTGGCTGCACGAGAGGATCGATTTCATGTCTCTGCTCTGTGCGGCAACGCTGTGATCACTCTGAAAGCCAGAAACAGGGTATTTAATTATCATAGTTAAAATAAATTGCTGAGCCACCATGAAAATCCGGAACAGATAAATGTCTGAACATGGGGGAGGCGTGGGATTTAATGAGCTGGGAGAAGAATGATTTATATTTTAAGTGCTTTAGCTGTGCTAATAGGCAGAGACTTGTTACCAGGCACATGGAGAGGCAAAAATATGTTGCTATCCTGACGTGTCTCTGACTTGACCATAACACATGGGGGAAGACTAAGAGAGGTAGGGAAAAGAAGAGTGAAGAGAAATGATTCATAGGAGCCCAACTGAGCATGTGAGTTTTGTGAAGGGACCTGCTTGTTATGTGGGCCTGGGTCAGCAGAGAAATCCTGAGGGATGTGGACACAGAAAATGAGAAAATAAGAGTCTTAGGGAAAAGTCTAGAGCTGCTTGTCCATTTGGAAGAAGTGTTTGTGTAGAGAGGGAGGAGGAAGAAAAGGCCAGGCAGGCAGAGTGCAGCAGGGAAGCAATGCCATTGGAAAACCAGGTCTGGAAAAACCATACCCATTACACTGACCAGGGTGTGCAGACAGGATAGTGTTTTCTTTGCATCAAGATTTGCTACAAAGGGCTTGTTTTCACCATAAACCTTAACTGCTCCAATTCTCTCTGATGCCTATGAGCATAGTGTGCCTAAACTGGGCATCAGCTGCATTTTATTCAGGGTGTGGTTCCTGGAGACAGCAGATACATGGTGAGCAGGCACTCACAGCATTGCTAATTTGGGGAAATACTGCTTTCTTTGTCATCCTCTTTATGGATAGCAAAAGTTGGGTTTTTTTCCCAGATGATGGGTACCATTTTATCCTGTGTAAGTCACTCATTCTGGCCACTCCTAGTGGCATTTATCAATATGTGTACCTGAAATCTGGTAAGATGAGAAATGCATGTTGTTATATGTAAATATTTTGACATTATTTCAGTAAGTGTGCAATCCATTCTCTTCCTTTCACTGAAGGATCTGATAGGGAAGGCTCAGGTGGTGATACTGCATGGACACCAGCTAGCAGCAAATCATCACTATGCACTCAACTTAATCTGCCAGCAATGCAATGAGCTGCGGCACCATTCTGATGTGTTGTCTGATGAGATCAAAAGGAAGCAGATGCGACTGCAGAAGACCTTGGATCTTCATACCCGCCTTCAGCAGGTAGAGTTCAGAGGCACAGTGCTCTGAGAAGCAAATAGTTAGCTTCTCCATGGAGTTAGCCTCTTCTTAGCTGGAAGGACCTGAAATTTGCAGCTTTGCTTTGGCAGTTCATGGTAGGAAAGTGTTCCCCAGAGGCTGGAGAGGTGCCTCACCCTTCACTTAGCTGGGGAAGTTAGCAAACAGGTATCTGCTGGTGCTGTGAAGTCAGCAGAAAGAGGTGGGCATCTCCAGAGGGCAATTCACAACACCAAAGTTGCTGCTCCTGGTTGTGCTTTCATGCTGCATCCATGTATTAATTTGGATGTTTTCATACCCGGTGCAGTAGAGGTAATGCTTTCAGATAAACTCCAGCTCTTTTTTCTGAGAGATTTATTAAGAATGAACACAGCTCAGTGTAAAATAAAGTGACAGATTGGTAGATAGGCACAGCTGCTGTGTGCTAGCATGGAAGTGGAGTCATGTGGCTCGAACACTCTTTGATATCTTAATCAGCATCAAACATTCATTTAGGGAAATTCATGCTAATTAGGCCAGAAGGCACACGGCTGTAGTATGCTTGAGGCCATTAAGAGAAACAGTGAAGTTTGACCCTGTTCCATTTCACTGTTTTGGGGAACTGTGGAACTTCATTTTTGTCTCTCTATGTTCCACTTCAGTGTTGCACTATTCTGTGGGACAGATGGTTCCTTGGCAGCCTCTGAGCTGTGGAGCAGTGGCCTCTCCTGGACTCCTTGCAGTCCCGGTTGGTGTCAAGGGTCTAGCCTGTGGGCTTTGCTAGAGCATAGCTGAAAGAAGATTGATGTATATTTTAAGTGCTTTAGCTGTGCTAATAGGCAGAGACTTGTTACCAGGCACATGGAGAGGCAAAAAAAAGTTGCTATCCTGATGTGTCTCTGACTTGACCATAACATATGGGGGAAGACTGAGAGATGTAGGGAAGAATGAAGAGGGATGATTCACAGGAGCCCAACTGAGCATGTGAGTTTTGTGAAGGGATGTGCTTGGCATGTGGGCCTGGACCATCAGGGAAATCCTGAGGGATGTGGACACAGAAAATGAGAAAATAAGAGTCTTAGGGAAAAGTCTAGAGCTGCTTGTCCATTTGGAAGAGGTGTTTGTGTAGAGAGGGAGGAGGAAGAAAAGGCCAGGCAGGCAGAGTGCAGCAGGGAAGCAATGCCATTGGAAAACCAGGTCTGGAAAAACCATACCCATTACACTGACCAGGGTGTGCAGACAGGATAGTGTTTTCTTTGCATCAAGATTTGCTACAAAGGGCTTGTTTTCACCATAAACCTTAACTGCTCCAATTCTCTCTGATGCCTATGAGCATAGTGTGCCTAAACTGGGCATCAGCTGCATTTTATTCAGGGTGTGGTTCCTGGAGACAGCAGACACATGGTGAGCAGGCACTCACAGCATTGCTAATTTGGGGAAATACTGCCTTGCTGTGGTAGGGGTGCTGCTGATGGTCTCACTCCCTGTGCTTGCCCTGTGGTGTTACCAGGCTCTGCAGTGCTGTGACGAAGGTGCCTATCTGCTCGCCAACCAGCAAATGGATAAGTGCCAGTCTAAAGAAGGCGCTCAGAAAGCTCTCCAGGACATAGAAAGATTTCTTGAAAACTCTTCAGCCTACTTAAACTATGATCCCCAAGCCCTACACTATGATTTTGAGTCAGTCTTGACATCTGAGTTGAAGGTAAGCAACCCCTCCAGCTCCTTTTTACACAAGTAGAAAGCAAGGTTGGGCTGTGTTGCAGTGTTGTCACATTTATAGTCCTCTGTTTTGTGTCAAAGTGCCAGATAATGGTGGTTATTTGATCATGGGAGTCTTTTCCATTCTCTGCAGTGCCAGATCCAGTCAGTGCAGGTCAAGCTTGAGAACGTTCGGATCATGTTTGAGAATCGGCAGTCTTGCTTCAAGAAGCTGTTGGATAAACACGTGCGGCCTGTCCAGTTGGTAGCTCCCCGGCCAGAAAATCCACCGAGATCAAAATCACCATTATTCTCTCCTAAGCATGGTGAAGTATTTTGAGTTTATGGTATTTTCAGATATAATTTTGCTTTGAGACAGGAAGAGTAAGGCTCAGGATGGTTTTGAGAAACCAACTAAACTTTGCTGGCGGATACAGAGTTGTTGTGTAGTGTTAAGACAGTAAATCATCTGATATATATTTTCCAATTTTTGTGTCAATCTTCCCATACCTTTGTGAAGAATGGGGCTAGTTGCTTCTTATTTATTTTCCCTTCCTACTCAGTGAAAAGAGAGCTGTAAGTAGTGCATACCTCCAGCTCTGCTTTACTAGCATCATGCTGGGCTGGAAACTGGTGAATTAAGTACTGCAGGGGAAAAAGGGCAAGGTTTATAAATTTATTAGCATGCCTATTCTCTGTGGCTGTCTTGAGCTGGAAGTGACATAAAGTTAGAGTGATGTTTGCAAAAGAGCTTGGAGAAATGAAGACCTCAAATCTCATGAACAGAAATGAGCTGGATGCTTAACTTCCTTTGATTTCTTGAGGGTATCTTCCCTAAATCCCAGTTGTGGAATAATTAATGCCCATAAAGGTACAAATTCTCATTGAACCGAGGTCACTGAATGTTCTGCCCTAATTCTGGTAATGGGATGTGGCACCATGTTAGCTTTAAATGATAACATTAAAACTTTCATCCTTGGCAGCCCCATATGTATCAGACAGAATTAAAAGAGATTCCAAAGTAGCATCCATGTATTTTAAACCAGGGACATGCTAAGTTATGTGGGCATATTAAATTTAGTGATCTGACTACATAAAAGTAATTGAATATTTGTGTTTTAACACAAAATTTTTATGATGAATTAACAAATATTGGTTATGGTGAATTGTAGCAGACGTCCTACAACAGTAAAAGCAGCTTCAGCTCAGGGAATCATTAATGCAAATAGCCAAGCTAGTGAAGGGATGGGAATGAAGCTAAGTACAGTGAGGGGAATTAAGCTACTCGAGACACAGGCCAGTGCAGCAAACAAATCCCAGATTTCCTCCTCCCAGGCTGATGCCTCCTCCTCTATTCCACACTGCCTTCTGAAGCCTTTTCCTTGATCAGGAGAAAAGCTCTAAGTCTTTACACTAGAACATTGCCTTTTCCAGCTTTCTAAAACCAGGAAAGGGTTAAAGACAAATTATTGATTTAAAGGGTAGGGTAAATGGGGTGGCCACCCCTGTGGGATGTTGTGAGACCATCATCACTCAGCTGGACTTATTTCATGCTTTTGTGGGATGGTGTACATTTTTCTAGCGAAGGCCAGAAGTCACCCGCAGTCACCTGCAAAGCACAGGTATCTTCCATTAATCCTCTTCCTGGACGTGATGATCAGGTGTGCTGGAATGAGCATAGCCAGCAAGCAGGGAAAGACAAAAGCCTTCTCTTTGGATAGATCATGACAAGAGAGCTTTTTAATAAGACCTCTGTTTGATACCAAACATCAAAATGCTGCAGGCTTGCTGGCATGATGTGCAGCGTCAAAGGCACATGCTGGGCTCCATCGGGAGAGCTTTGAGATGGATGGGTTTTATGGTGTGGATTGAAACCCAACCAACTTTGAGCACATCACTTTTGTCCTCTTTTTCTTTCTTTCTTACATTTCTGCACCACCTGACCCCCCTTCTTTTTCTGTCTGAGGATAGACGCTTCCTCTTTTATCTTTGCCCTGGATTTGAAGCCTGTCTGAGAACTGTGGTTCTAATTTTTAAACCATTTTTTTTTTTGGGGTGGGGGTGGGGAAGAGTAAACTACCCTGTCATGATCCATGAAGTGTAGTGAGATGTGCAGAAGTGGTACAGCAGGCTGTGGCAGAGCCCGAGTGCTGGAGTAAAGTCACTCTGCAACAGAAGCTGTTGTCCCTCTGCCATCCAGCTTCATACCCATGTTCCCTTCCTTCCAGTGGCAGTCTCTAAGCAGGACCATTGGCAAGTCCTCGCCTCTTTCGGGTCTTCCTGTCTCTGGAAGGGGTGATATGTGTAGGTGATGTTCCTGTTTGTAGTTTATTTGCTTTTATTGTTTTTGCTTTTATCATTTCCTCAGGCTTCAGAGACTTTGATAGGTTTTGGTTATCGTGTTCAATTAATGGACATTTTGTTTTTTTCTGATTACTTTTTACCTTATGGCCTTTATGACCTTGTGATGTGTGCTATTTGGTGTTTTGTATTCTTTAGGATAAATGCCCTTTGTTTTGTCAGTTTGCTATTGGTATTAGGTAACTAATAATTTATTTCTAAAATGTATCCTGTCTTTGTTCATGACTTACCAGTTTCTGTTTGTACTGTTGTTCACTATGGATGTACATTATGTAATTATGGGTTTTTTTACCCAAGGTGTGGATTTTAATTCCAGTTTGAAATTTTCATTTGATCTCTCTCTCCCTGGGAAGAAAACATCAAGAAAAACTCCAAGTTCTCGCAAGGTAAAATTTATCCATGAAATCTGAGTGAGTTTTGTACACTGAAAACTGAAACACCTCTCAAAATCATTTGTACTTTGGATTTGGAGATGCTCTTTTTATTTTCTCTTTTTTTTTTTTTCCCACTTTAAAAAGTATTCAAACAAACCCAAGCTCTCTTATACCCATGTGTTTTTTTTTTGATTAGCCCAGCACCTGAGGTCTATCTTGCATTGATTTCCCAAGTCACAGATATTGATTTCCTGTGCGTTATTCCCTGAACCTGTTCTTTTCATAACAGAGATGTGTATTAGGAAATCTCCCCATCCACAGATATTCCCCTGTGGAAACTGTTCTCTGGTCTCTGCACTAATGAGGTATGTTACCAGTAGTTTCAGATTTTATGTAGCAGAGTAATTTCTGGAAATATTTGGCTACCCATTATATGCTGTACCCTTTTAAGGTTTCCTACACAAGGATTTCTTAAAAGGAAGCATATTTTATTCTTCTCCAAAGAGTTCCCATGCTGACCTCAGTGGCTGGGCTTGTCCTGCCCCTGCAGTGCCCTTCCTGCAGCTCTTCCCAGTGTATCCCATTTCTCTTCCAGATCGAAGTAATGCACGACTACCAGGAAAAACGGAATTCCTTGCAATATTTTATTTCAGACAGTGATGACAGCTTAGATATACTAAAAGGGTAAGCTTTCACCCCATTTATATCCCTCAGAATGATGTTCATTTCTGGCCAGTCCTTGCCCCACCCCGTGTTCCTCCAACCTGACCCAGGTGTCATCTCTTGTGCTTTTACCTGTTGGTTGTTAATGAGGTCACACTGTGTTCTGGGTTCCTTGAGCTGTGTTGGTTGCCTGTTGTTTTTATATAGACATAAAAATAATGTGCTTCTGTGTTTTTTCTTTATTTTAGCCATGTCATAAATGAGCTTATAGAAACTGAGAGAGTGTATGTAGAGGAACTCTTCACTGTTTTGACGGTGAGTGACTTCTCCAGGTTGTTCCTTATGGTTCCCCAGTGACTTGTACAAAAGAGCACCTGCCACTCTGTCAAACTAAGCAAATACATGATGGGGCAGGTTTCTACCAGACTGTCAGATCCCAAGCTAGTCATAAATGTTCAAGTTTTTTTCCTAGGTTTTCTTTGTTGGAGGCATCTGCAGGAACAGTTGGTGTCAGGATGAGCTTTTCGTCTAGAATGAGGGAGAAGCCTTCTGTTTGTACACAAAAGCACTGGTAATTAGTCTTAGCAGTGCCTGGAAAAATGTACGAAAAGCTGTTTCTTTTAACTGTTCCCTAATTTCTTTTACCTTTAGGACACAAAAGAAAGAAGCTTGTGTTTTACCCTTGGGAGGATTCTGTCTCAATCCTGTGAAGTTTGTGACCATATAAAGCACATTCCTTTAGAAAGCATATTATAATTTCTCATACTGCCATTTTAGGCACTTCGACTTTATTCCAAAATAACTCTTGCTGATGGCCAAAACAAGTTGACTGTTAAATAGCTCTCCCCCCTTGCATTTCTCTCACCCAGGAGCAAGCAGGATATAAATCTGTTGAACTGCAAGTAGTTACACGTAATTTGCCCTGCACTGATTGGGTTTTTTGTAAAACCACACTCTGTATGATGGAGCAGTTGGCAGGTACACAAATTTATTACTGTGCACATCAAGTCTAGGTAGAGAAAAATGGACTGATAGACTTCAGTTTTCTGAAAATAGTATTTCCTTTAAAGAGGGAAGCCTGCTTGCAGGTTTAAATACAAATGGCTAATTTTCCAGATACCTATTGTCTATTGCATCCTCAATCAACTACAAAATGCCTGCTTATCATGAGGAATATTGATTCCAGCCATAGTGAGTGTGAGAGATTAATTTGGAAAGCCAAAGATATGCTGTACATATTGAATACGTTTTTGCTGCTCGTGTTAAAAGGATCTCAGTTCTGTGCAGATCTTGGTGTCCAACTTGAGCTGTGGCTTATGGCCTGTTGGAGGGCCTCTTTGAAGTGATGGTCCTGAGCCCTGGCCGTGCCCTACACTGCAGTTAGGATGTTTGCCACATCTGGTGAATGATTTTGCACTGATGCAGTGACAGGCTGTTATTTTGGGGAGTTTTGCATTTTTTCCTAGTTCCACCTGACAATTTGCAGTGCAGTGGTGTCTCTTGCAGCTCCTCCCTGGTTTGGGAGCCTGTGATTTCAAGAGGCAGGTGGAGCCACAGAGCGCAGGATTCCTGAGGCATTGAGGAGAGCAAGACCCTAGCACTCAGCATGTGTTGTACAAGAGTAAAAAGCCCATTGATTTTGGCATTTGATCTCAAGCTATGTCTGCTTTGTAACAAGGCACCTCCTGCCCCCGTTCTGGTGAGGTTGTGTGTAACTGCATAGCCTGTATGCACTGTCACTCCTGTGTCCCACAGCCATAGCAGCAGATGTGTTCTCCCCAGAGCAGTATTCCTCCAGCACCTCTCCTGCACTCAGGCCAGGCCATATTAAGAAGAAAGTGGTTGAGATTTCCCTTTGGTGAACTGGGAGCATTTCTGCAGTGCTGCCAGCCCCCCGGGAGCTGTCCCAACCCATTCCCTGCTGGACTGCAACCCCAGATGCCCAGGGGCTGAAAAACAGGAATTAAGGGGCAAAAATAAGGAAATAAAAGGGATATTGCATTTTGAAGCAAAGCAGATTGTATTGAAAGTCTGTTCATGTCCTCTTTTCATCTGCCTTTGAGGAGATGCCAAGCCAAGGCCTTACCAAGTGAGTGATGAGCCCTTTTTGCATTCTGCAGGGCTACAGAGCTGAGATGGATAATCCCGCCATGCTCATCCTCCTGCCTCCTGTGCTGAGGAACAGGAAGGATGTCCTTTTTGGAAACATGCCCGAGATATACGACTTCCACAACAAGTATGATGCTGCTCTGTTTTCCTTTTTATCAGACTGATTTTCTGTAACATGAAACACCCAAACCTTACCTTGCTCGCTGCTGCATTTTTGTCTCTTCTTCCATCTCTTGCAGAATTTTCCTGCACAGTTTGGAAAACTGCCTGGGAGCACCCGAGAGAGTGGGATGTTGTTTCCTAGACAGGGTGGGTGACTCATTTTCACATGTAGAGCAGACTCAAAGGCCAGTGTTTCTCCTGATTTGTCGCACTCTGCAACACCTCGGTGCTGTCAGTTGAGAAAGAGGCTCCTGATCTGCAGTACCAACAGCCAGGCCAGGAGCGGAGTGCCTGGCCAGCAGCAGATGGGGCACAGCAGCTGTTGTGACTCTGCTGCCATTCCCAACAGTGCTTTTTTTTCCACCCAGACTCTGTCACTTTTAGATATTAAAGTTGGCAGCAGAGATAAAAGCAAAATAACAGTTTGGGTGTTTGTCTTATTTGGCTGCCCAGCAGGACTGGGTCCATGAGGGTGACTTGCCTTTTGGCTTCCCTTACAGAGAGAGGATTTCCAGATGTATGAGAAGTACTGCCAGAACAAGCCTCGGTCAGAGTCCCTATGGAGGCAGTGCTCCGAAAGCACCTTCTTCCAGGTGAGCTCTTTGTTCTACCAGGAAAAGCATTGACCTGGAACACTCCCTTGCCCTAAACACTCTCCTCAACATCCCACAGTTTTGTTGCATTCTGTTTACCATTTCATGGAAGCCTCACAAAAATAGGTGTTGGAGTTTCTTATGCACAAAGAGTGTAAGGCTGATCCATCTATTATATTATTTTACATGTTGTTATAAAATTTCTGTAGTTATAGGCACCATACAGCATTTTGACATGAGGTCTTCAAAGTCATCAAACCCCACAGTCATGCTGTTGGAATAAGTACTTATAGGTGGTGCAAAACTTAGTCTGAATTCTGTGTTCCAGGAATGCCAAAGAAAATTAGAACACAAACTCGGGCTGGATTCCTATTTACTCAAACCAGTGCAGCGCCTGACAAAATATCAGTTACTTCTGAAGGTATTTCATATTCTGCTTTGAAAGGACATCTGCAGATAAGTAGATTTGTTTTCCAGTTTGTTTTTCAATTAAAGGTTACCTGTAAATCAGCATCAAGCTTTGGATGACGTATTGCTTATCTTGGTCCTCTGAAGTGACTTTCAGTGAAGACAAATATTTGTATACCTGAGAAAAGAACAAATGCTTTTAACAAGCTGTTTTTTAAGAGGAGAAAAACTGTTTGAGTCTGTTCAGAGATGTAAAATGACAGATGGACTTCTAAGAAAACTGAACCAGAAATGATCATATGATGAATGAAATATATTGATGCATCTCTTCTTCACCTCAGGTGTTTACAGTGCCTGTAATCTTTAATATATTTATTCTTGTGTCCCCACTTTGAGGCAGGGCAGTGCTGTTACTCCCACCCTGTAAGGTGGGAATAATACTTGGGTGGTAGTTTCTGAACACCACCTTCTAGCCTCCTTTGTGAGTACACATGCAGCTCTAAGTGGGCACAGGAGGATTGAAATTAAACTAATTTTATTTCAGTGGTAAAATTATGTCTTCCATTTATTGACTTGAAGAGTCTGGATTTTTAAAATTCTGTTCCTTGTGTCTGTCAGTCTGAAGGCAATCATCTGCTGCAACCACATTTGAGGGCATATATGTCATATGGGCAGCTAATGGAAAACCTGAGCTTTATTTCCCATTTCTTACCAAGCAGGAAAACACAACTAAAAGAAATCAGATGAGTATGATGCTGCTCTAAAAGCTGACACCAGCCTTAAGGAAACTCAGAAAAAATGGGCCATCCTGCAGTGATCTGTTCCACACCTCATACTGACTGTGGTTTACAGGGAGTCTTTTTTCCAGTGACATTTGAAAAGAGAAACTCAGAGTAAATTGCTGAGCATTGGAAACTTTGGATGAGGGGGAAAAAATCTGCTTTGTTCGAATGCAAATACATGTTCTTCCATTTCTATTTTCAGGAGCTGCTAAAGTACAGCACGAGCTGTGATGGAGTTCAGGAACTTCAAGAAGCTCTGGTTGCAATGTTAGATTTGCTAAAGTCAGTGAACGACTCTATGCATCAGATTTCAATAACAGGATATGATGTGAGTAGATTTGGGTAATGAGAGCCCTTGCACAAGGCTGGATGATGCATTGGAAATGGATAGTGTCCCAGAACGTATGAGCTGTAAACTATCCTAGAACAGCTACAAAATGAATGCGATCAGGAAGCTCTTACTGGTGACAGTCTTCCACCTGATTCCAGGGTTTTGGAAAATATCCACATCTAGGGGACATATCCGGAGTTGCATAGGGCCCACACTTGCCACCTTGTGGTTTTCCAGAGTATTTTTCCAGCATTACCTTAGTGTTCTCATGGCTGTCCTAATTCACCTGGTGTGTCTTCATAGCATTTCACATTCAACATTTAAGCAACTGCTCTCTGAGGCTGATTTTGATCCTTTCCCGTAGAAGTGGTTGTCTTTCCTAGAGATTCAGGAAAGGGTGAGGGATTGGCTTTCAAAGCTGCTGGTCCCAGTCCTGATCTTCTGGAGAATTGCATCTTTCGACACCTTAATTCATATTCAAATCTCTGCCCTCTCACACTGAAGTAGCCAGAGCCCTTGACTTGATCTTCCATAAGAGCTTTTCCTGTCTTCTTTAGTTCTTCCATTTTCTGACTTTCTAGACCAGCTGCAGCCCTGTGTCCAAGACCTCTGCTTCCCTCCTGGCACCATGCCACCACTCCCAAAAGATCATCTGATCCTTCCAGGAAGGCCTATTCTTAGAGGGACGTGCCTTGGAACACAGCTGGCCCTGTTGCCCATCATTGTTTGGAGAGTCCTCTTACATTTTAATTGACATATTTTTCTTTCTTTTTTTATTTGTTCTGTTCTAACCAG
The DNA here is from genome assembly GCA_013396755.1 of Sclerurus mexicanus. NCBI lineage: Eukaryota > Metazoa > Chordata > Aves > Passeriformes > Furnariidae > Sclerurus > Sclerurus mexicanus. The sequence continues at coordinate 1,101,212 of VWZF01006460.1, read as the reverse complement.
GGTGACTTGAGCGAGCTGGGGAAAGTATTGATGCAGGGATCTTTCAGTGTTTGGACAGGACATCGAAAAGGTCCAACAAAAATGAAGGATCTTGCCAGATTCAAGCCAATGCAGAGGCATCTGTTTCTGTATGAGAAAGCCTTGGTCTTCTGCAAGAAGCGAGAGGAGCACGGAGATGGATATGACAAAACCTCATCTTACAGTTTTAAGCATTTTTTGAAAGTAAGGATGTTTTACATTGCCATGTATATTGTAGACCAATAATCCTGCAGACCCAGACAATATTTTTCCTCTGACAGAGTTGATTGTTTTCTGCTCTCAGGGGCTGTAATGCCTCATAGGGATGTGCCATGCCCATGAAAGGCTGTTGGTTCTATAAGCTCTGAGAACTCGCACAGCTGAGGCAGCAGCTCGGAGAGCCCATGGACTTGGAGTCACATATGTGATGGCATGTGCCAGGGAAATGGAGCTATGGGCAAGTTCCAGGGATACAAATGTGCCTGCCCCCCTCCCCTAGACCACTTTTCAGGAGTGTGGGTGAGGGCCCAAAAGTGGGGAGGCCTTTTGCATCTTCCCCAGCTGACCTGGGAGAGCAAAGGCGGCTCCTCATGCCCTAGGGAGGCCCCTTGGGCAGGGATCTGCCTGGCTGCTCCTGACCCCAATTTTCCAGGCAGGCAGGAGGATGTAGTGATAACTCTTCTTACTCCCCCACTGCCTTTCTCCTTTGGCAGGCTCTAGCTGCAGTTAAAAGGACAATTATCAAGTGACAAGAGTAGCCTATAGCAAAATATGAGGGATATAAACAACAGTCCCAAGCCTCTAAATGCTAACTGTTATCAATAACATTCCCAAACTGCTCTGCTAAAAGAGACCTTCTGATACACTGCATGCAATGAGCACTTCTAGCATCAGCATTTTGTCTCAGTACTCTGCATTGTTTTTCTTAATAAATGAAAACCTGATATGGGTATATATTAGAATGGAAAAAAACTGGCACTTGGAGGCAGAGCAGATCCTTGCTGCTGGTCCCTGATCTCAGTGCGATCTGTGGAGGAAGATACCACCAGTAGTCAGAAAACAAGGTAATAGTAGAGAAGTCTGTTCAGCTCCAGTGCACCTTACAAATTGTGTGTTAAAAGCAAATCTCAGACCATATGTTTAGGTACTTAATGTTTTCCCCAAACAGCATAATTTTCTTTCTGGAGAGCTGTTTTTCCCTGCAGTACTTGTTTTACCATACATGCTTTTGAAAGAACTGAAGAGATGGTGAGGGAAAATCCAGCTCAGAGAAGAAAATCCTGTGCTCAGGAGTCCAAGCAATGTGTCCAGGGTTTTTCTTTGCCTCAAAAGAGTTCATTTTCCAGTTGTTTGTGTTGGCACGCTGAGAGGTTGGAGTTAGAGAATCCATGGATGTGACAGGATTACATCTGCACATATGTTTTGAGAATTGCTGTACTGAGAGAAAAATCATGTTTCTGGAGTTTGACATTTGTTTGATTCATGATCACAGAATCATTGAGGTTGGAAAAGATCTCTAAGATCATCAATCCAGCAATGCCAAATCCACCCCTGGACCATGTCCCTAAGTATCAGGAAATTATTTTTCTTTATAGCAAAGTTTTTTTGGGATTCAGAATTGAAACAAGCTGTCAGGTAGAAGCTGTGTAATGGAGCAGCTGTAAAACAAACAAAAGAACCCCTCAGGATGATATTTTGCATACTGTCTAAAATATCCAGTGGCAAATACCTCTTCAGCTGCGATTCAGTAGCTTAGAGGATGCAGGTTACTGCAATGCCAGGTAAATCACCCTCTCTGGTGCCACGTGGAAGCCGATGCAGATGAACACCATCCCAGAGCTTTGTACTAACCCATCTCAGTCTGCATTGCAGCAATTCAACAGCTGAGAGACAGTAAATCCTGGTCAGAGGGAGGAAATAGAATTTCAAAATCCACTAACATGAATGAACAGACCTTAAATCTGTTTCCTTCTAGCACTTTTTTTTCACATCGTCATAGTAGATCATCTAAAATCTCTGATATCTTGATGCCTGGGCAGTTTTGGGGGAGTCTCTGTATAAACTGCCAAGCTAAACAAGATGCACAGAACTGGGAATTACAGCAACTGGATGAGGTCCTCTCTAGGCTGCCCTTCCAACAAGCTTTCATATATTTTAAGTTTTGAGATTTTTAAGTTTTCATAAAATCAGAATGGAGCCTCTTCCGGCTTTCTGAGAGATCATGGCATCTTGATAGGGCAAGGGGAAATGTCCTCAAGTTGCATCAAGGAGGTTCAGGTTGGATATTAGGTAAAATTTCTCCATATAAAAGAAGTGGTCGGCATTGGAACAGGCTGCCCAGGGCAGTGGTGGAGTCACCATCCCTGGAGGGATTTAAAAGACATGTAGATGTGGCACGTGGGGACAGGGTTTAGTAGTGGCCTTGACAGTGCTGGGGGAATGATTAGACTTGATGATCTTACAGGTCTTTTCCAATATAAATAGTCCTATGATTCTAAGATCAATTTGCTTCCCCCTTCCTGAGGCTGTTCACAATCACAGAAAATGGGCACCACAGTTGGAGCAGAACATTTATCCTTTGACCTAATCTATAAATTGTCACAGTAGTTCAGACCAAAAGCTCTGAGGATGCACATGTTATCAAGGAGGACCAGCAGTGTTAAACAGATGTTATTTCTAAGGCTTCATTTGTGTTTATACTGGATTTATCTAATCCAGTCTGCGTGAATAATTTATGATAGATGATACCATTAATATTACATCTGTTTCAAAACACACAAGACTTGAGCTATTTTTGACCATCCTTTATTCAGTGATAAATGGCCAGCGAATTGTGCTTTAAGTGAGAGGATGGTTTATGTGATATCAGGTATTAAAGCACTTTTCATCTTCATGGCATGCTCAGCAGGGGGGTCAGAGGTCTTCTGTTGCTGAAGAGCTTCTTGGTCTCTAATCACAGTTTGAGCTACTTGTTCAGGTGGGTCACAATGTCCAGATCCTGAATGATTTGGTATTTTCATCCAAATTATCAAAAGTGGTCAGTGATAACGGGTACCCAGGTACAGCAGCATTCAACTTCCAGCCTGTGTGCAACCTGAAAGCCAGGTTTGAGGCACTTCAGGCTGTATATCCAAAATTTTCCCCTTCTTTTGGAAACCTTGGGGTGGTGTCATGACTTCAGGAGTAGTCAGGGCACAAATGATGTTGAACTGAAACTCCCAAAGGAACTAAAGGCTTCACAAATGGGTTTTAAATATCACTGAAAGAGGAAAACAGAGTTTCTTGAGTAAAGAATAATATGGCAGAAACAATGTGCCATGTATTTATAAGGCTTCATATCCCTCAACTGCAAAACTTCATGCTGAAAGAAATATGATATGATGCTTCAGTTAGTTCCAGTGATTCCCAAATGAAAAGTTCCCTAAGGTCCATTGATTGGTTTTGGAAAGCTTATCGAAATGCAGCAAGCTGACAGAAAGTCAGGGGGGATAAGTCAGATAATGATTTTCAGTTGCTACTCAAAATTGATGAAATGTGTTAAATTGGGTGAAAACAAGTTTAATATGCTGCCAAAAGGCTGGATTCGTGGGGAAGAGGGTGAGATTTGTAGTATACTTAATTTTTTTTGTTTCTTTTGGATTTGCAGATGAATGCAGTTGGAATAACTGAGAATGTGAAAGGAGATCATCGGAAATTTGAAATCTGGTACAGTGGGCGAGAAGAGGTCTATGTTGTGCAGGTTTGTAGCTTCAAAAATTTGGGTGTTTGTGCATCCTCATAGCAGTGTTAAGAAAATGTGTCCCATTGACTTTTATGGGATAATCAGATGTTTAACTTGCATTTCTTCTTTCTCTTTGCCCATGTCAGTGCTCAGAGAGCTGTCCCAGAGGCTGGTCCTTGGTGTCCAGTCCAGAACTATAGAAGTCACTTAAAAATAGAGACAGAATTGCCCCTTGGAAATAGAGCCTTTTATTCCAGATAAAATCTCAAGTAGACCTGTAATTGAAAAAGGATTTTACTGTGCTTAATACCTTATGTGAGTGGAGCTGGAAACAGCCCCAGTGCTTTGGTGGACACAGACCTCATACTCATGCACAATTAGATGTCAGAGCTGCTCCTAGGAAAAAGGCTTAGCCTCTCTCCTGTTATTCCCAGTAGTCTTTTCACTCATCAACAGAATAGTAGCCACATTGACCTGATTCCTTCTTGTTTTTTTTTTTCATTTGTAGCATCTTGAATTGAAATTTCTGATGAAGAAATGTTTACCTAGCAGGTTGTTTGGAGGAAAACTCATTATGAGTATATTGTCAATTTTTTTAATTAGACTTCTGCCTAGTTTTTTTCCTCCATGTTATGACACAGTAGCCAACTTAAATTCATAAAACAAGTGTATGTAGTCAAATATATATATATTTAAAAGGCAGTTTTGGCCCCTTACCTATTTTGTAAAAAACGTTTTTAGGTGTTCTAAAAGAGACAAGATGTGTGCACACATGTGCTTTTGCTTGCATTCCTTGCATTGTAGTGGTAGTTCTACAATTTCACCATGCTTTGCCTGGATGTAATAGAAATCATCAATTTTAAAAGATCAAGAGTCTAAAATTTAGCACTGGTTTTGGAAAAAGAAGTATTTCAGAGAATTACAACATAGAAAAGTAAGATTTTATTCATAACTTATAATGGATGATTCTTAATTCAAAACTGAGACAATTTTCTCTCCTTCCAGGCCCAAACAGTAGATCTGAAGATGGCATGGTTGAATGAAATAAGAAAAATTTTGTTCAAGCAGCAGGAGCTTATAAAAGGTACATTCGACCAATTTCTCTGTGGTATTCACTCTGCAGCAGAACCTTTCCTATTTTCACGTTGCTAATCTTCAAATCCACTAATTCTCACTAGATAATTGATTTTCAGAAGCCTGGTAGCAAAATACTGCAGTGAGGCCTTACATTACAGGGAAATAACATAACTTGGAGCAGTAAAGGCCAGGTGCTTATGTGAAAACGAATTACAGAAGTACATTTTTTTTGGTCATCATTACCCTGGAAATTACTTCACATTTGTTAGCATAGCTTTAATTCAACAAGATACATAACAGACGCCTAATTTTAAGCATATTATGGTCTTCAGTAGCATGTTCAATATCGGATTTGTGCTAACATGCCATCTTAATCATAACTGAGTCTGTGCTTTGCAAGAGTCCATAGGTCTGTTTTTCTCTGAAGAGAAATCAATATGGTGGTACAGAAGGTGTAATTTTTAAAGTAATGCTTTGAGTGTAACAGTTACTAATAAAAAGTGGATTTTAAGCTGGTGTTTGACCTCCCTGCAGTAGAGAAGCAACAGCCCGGCTCAGGCATGGACCAGATCCCACTCTCCTCCCAGCTGAGTGATGGGTGAGTCTCAGGAGCTGGGCTGGGGGCTCTCTGGGGTACTTACCTGCTCCCTGTTTTTGTCTGAGACTGCTGGGGAGAGGACAGGTGGGATGTGCTGCTTTGGTGGCAGTGGTCAGGGGACAGGGTCTGTGAGAAGCACCCTTGAACCTAAGCTGCAGCTCCTCTACAAATGCAAAGATCAAAAACAGTGCTCAAATTCCAGGGTAGAGATACTGCAGCAACTTTATTTCCCATCCCCAAAAGATTCAAACCAGGCACTGAAGTCCTTAACCTTTACATAAACACACATTAAGAGGTACCAGTATTATTTCTGAGTTTATTTTAAAGAACCTCATGGAGTTTGTGTTCATTCCTAAAACGTAAGTAAGATTGATATCTTTATTTTTTTAATCATTCAGGAAACAGCAGAGAGCCTCCATAAGCTCAGAAGAGAACGACTCAGAGCGCACCAGCCCGGTGATGTTGGACAGTGGGCTCGTGTCCCCCCAGAACAAGCCCCACCGAAGTACAGACCTTTCCCCTCCCTTTGGGGCATGTTTTGTGGGTGAGAGGGTACCCCCACCCTGAGCTGCACTCTGTCTTGTAGGCTGGCCAGGAATGTCTCAGTCTCTGGAAATCTGTGAGGGGCTGGAGGAGTGGTCGGGTAACCAGTACCTCTCCAACTGCTCAGACACTGAAGAGGAGGATGGGAACCAACTGGTTAGTAGATCTGCAATAGTCTCAAAGCTGGAAGCGCTGCCATTTTCAGTCATTTTGCCTTGTTTGCCCTCCTGGATAATGGATGTATCTTGTCCATGTCTCTCAGAGTTTTGATATCTCAATTTGGGGAATGAGGAGATGTCTCAGTCACAGTTTCTTGAAGTAATTTTAATTAAGGTAGCTGATATGGCTCTGTCACATTCCCTGTGGCAGTCAGAAATAACAGCTGCGTGATATGAATGCAGCTAAATAAGTTTTTCTTTCTACCACAGTCTCCAGGAAAATACAAAGCCCTTGCAGACTGTAAGAGGAGAGGATCAGAGGACCTGCTCGTGAAAAATGGGGATGAAATTCAGCTCTTGCATGAAGATGGTGAGGGACAGTGGTAGGTATTTTAGGATTACTTTGCCTTATCTCTAAAAGCCTGCAAGGCACTTCCTTAAAATGTCACTTGCCTGGTGATACACCCATTGCAGCTTCTGATTAGGTTTTAGACTATTCCAGAAGGCTGGATAATTCATTCCCTTGCCAAGACTAGATGCCATACACACTGGCTTGGCCTGGGAAAACATGTCAGGACTTCCTTACCATGAGTCTCTGGGAGAGGTGGGTTTTACCAACATCTTCACAGCCCTTCTTGTCATGCTCTTCTTCCCACTTCAGATGGTGCTTTGAGTGTGAGCCCTTTGCACACCCCAGCTCAGCTTCTGGCTTTGTTCCTCTGGGTGCATTAGTAGCAATACTGAGTAACTGCAAGACGTTTTCCTTCCTCAAACAGATGTGTGAGTGTTAAACTGGTTGATGACTGCAGACCATCTTTCTCTTTTGTATTTAAAGCTGCAAGATAACACCTCACAGCTGGTTCTCTCTTTATGGCTGGAAGCATTGCCTGGGGAATCACCATCCCAGGCCTCCTGCCTGTTGAGCCATTAGTCTCCTTGTCTGGGAAGGCAGTGTGCCCTCTCCTGAGATTTGAAGCAATTTGGCTGAGATTTCTGGCCGTCTTTCCTTTCCAGGTCGATTCTGAGTAGCTCTCCTGAGCCAGCCCGTGGTCTCAGTAGGAGAGAGCACAGTGTGCTAATGCCTTTTTCGGGGTGTGGGAAGGGGGATTGTAGCAGGAACCTGGATCTGATTTGTGCAGGCACTAGCCCATGAATGCACAGATGTGAATGCCCATGGAGGATTCCTGACTGACAGCTACAGCGCTTGTACTTCAAGGGGAATTCAAATAGGATAAAATAGAATATTTCAATTGGAGGGGGTCTGCAATGATCATCTACTCCTGCTGCACTTTGCAAAACTCCATTTGTTAGCAAAAGCAAGATGCAAAGCATCTCAGGTTTACTGAATGCTTATCTCTCCTGGGGATTTCAACTAGTGCCAGTCAGAGATTTCTAACACCAAACTTTTTTGTTAGCATGAATTTCACTGTATGAGTGAGAAAGAGGGATGTCATTTATGAGCATGAGTATTTCCAGATGCCTAAATCTTGGCTTTAATTTACTTACCGTACCTTGACTAAAGTCCTACCAGTATAAATAGCAGGAGACTGAGGAAAATAATGGCCCTTGGCTCCCTCAGTACCCAGTTTTTCTCACTGACATCTCTGGAGGTCTCAGGCAAGATGACGAGAGAGAGAGAGAATCCTATTCCTCTCCATTGACTAGAGTGTTGCCCAAGGCAGATGTGCTCCCAGTGTAGGCTTTTTAATTAGGTTCCTAAGTTTAGGTGTGAAGAATACCTTAAATGCCTGCCCAGCTCCTGTTAAAATGCTTGCCTGGTTTGGACAAATTGTTGGTTGCACTCATACTTGCATAGAATGTGCTTCAGAGTTGGTTGGTTTCTTTTACTAATACTGTTGTCATTCAAAGGTTGGTGAAAAACCTAAACAGAAGAAAAGAAGGCTGGATTCCTGTCCACAGTCTGCAGATAGTAGTTGGTGACTGCAGATTTCGGAATGCCAAAGTCACAGGTATTATATAGCACGCCTAGCAGAAATGTTTAATTTCTCAAATCAGGTCTTTTAAGCCATTTGCATTACACTTGATGTACTAAATCTGGCTGCATATGCCTCTGCAGGAAAAATAGAAAAGCAAGCAGCTACTCCAAAAAGCCTGTAAAAGTAGTAAATTAAGCTTTCTTTTTTTTTTTTCTTTCCTAACACCTTAAGACATTTCTGAGACTTTAGCCACTAGTAAATTAAAACCAAGCATTTAAAAACGTAGATTTCTTTGCAAGAGCACTGGGTAGAAGATCCAGGAGAAGAGATGGAGTCTGACCAGAGATTCCTGTGACTGTTTTGCCTCCTTGCTGCAGTAGCTCAAACCCCATATGAACCTAGGCACCTAGGCAAAATCTCCTGTGCTGCAAGACATCGTGGCCTGACCCCCAGCACTCTAAAGGCAATATTCATCCCTGCAGCCTCACTCCTGCCCTCATTGCTGCCTGCTGGTTAATCCATCCTTAGATAAATTTTATAATAAACAGGTTACCAGCTTTTGGCCGAAGGCTTGTAGTCTCAAAAACCATATTTCACATTTTCTAGCTGTAAATGTACATAGAAATAGACAGGGAAGCATAACAGAGGACACAAGAAAATGCCTTAAGAGCAGCCTGTTGCCCTTGTCATGTATGCAGCATTACCACTCCATGTGTTGCCTCATCACCATGCTGTTCACTGGAAATGGGAGATCAGGGTTTGAGGTGGGAACAGCTCAGGAAACTCACATAGACTTAGTCCATTAAAAAAAAGTAAAATACACTAGTTAAGACCGTATTAAGGAAAGTTTGCGAGGAGATTTCTCTTTAAATACTTCCTTTTTGTCAGAATCTATTATTTTGATGCGCATGAAGGAAGCCTTCTGAAAGGCTTAAAATTCCAGACAGCTCTTGACAGTTTTCCAGTATATTTCAGTGAAATCCTTCCTATACAGGAAGGTATTCTTTATCCCCATTGTTAAAGGGCAATGAAATCTCACAGGTTGGAGGTTTTCTGACTTTATGTAAGGGGTAGTTTGCTAAGCAGTATTCAGATTTTGCTGACACCCTGTTTTCAAGACACAGTTAAGTCTGCCTTGATCTTCTCTGCATATATAACTATCCCATCTCACCACGTTCTGTGTGGGAGGGTTCTCCAGCTGTGAATGCAACTCAACAACAGGGTGCTGGCAAACTCTGAACCCTGGTTTGCTTTGTCAGTGGTCATATCCCCAAAAGCTGAGAGACTCACAGCTCCAGACTGGTTAACAAAGTTGCTGAGTACAAACTGAGGAGAATTTCACTAGGTGAAACCACAGAAAGCTCCCCCTGTGAGTCCCACACCACTGCCCAGGTGCTTTGTAGTTGTGTCCCAGGGTCTAGTTGCAGCACTGAGTCTCTGTTTTCCCTGTGAAGGTAACTGTTCTCTTTTGCTGCTGGTGATTGTGCCTGCAGTCTCGAGGCATGATTCTCATTTAACATGCACTCTGTGCAATATTGTGGGATGATGTAGGATGTTTTCTTGCCATTTCCTAGAGCTATTCCTAGAGCTTTTCGATTGCAGAATGATGTAGGATGTTTTCTTGCTGTTTCCTAGAGCTATTCCTAGAGCTTTTCAGCAACATGTCCTTATAGCCATAAGCAACTTGCACTCCGGAAATTGACTTTCACACAGTACCTTTGCATTTAGCAGTTCCCTTTCCTCCGTGGGCTGGTCACTGCAGGTGACACAGTACCACTGACTCCTCAGGAATGCAGTCTGGATTGGGCTCTTTTCTGCTTCTTCAGAAGATGGAGCTCTTGCTCCAGTATAGCCGAGGGAGACTTAGGCAGCCAAGCTTGTAGAGCAAAGTAGAGACAGGAGGGAGCACCGGAACCCACATGTATTTTGAGCTGCTTGTGCTGAAATGCTGTTTTGCATGTAAGCAGGGTAAACATGATTAACATGTTGTGGGATCCCCAAGATCTTAGAGCATTCTGAAGTCATGTCAGCACTGGGGAAGGGGCAGTCCTGGCCTTTCCTGGAGGTTGTGCCTCTGTTATTGTGCAGCCCCAGGTCACTCCAGTACATAAAAATATATGTGCAATCACAGAATTTCATAACCGAATTCATACAAATCTGTGTTTGGGGATGTTTTTTCAGTGCAAAGCCTTTAGCTGAATAGATTAAATGGTACCCTTCACATTTTTTTCTTGAGTTTATACTGTGACCCCAACAAAAAACTCCCACCACAGGATGGCTGATACTTGCACATCTACAAGTTGTTTCTCTTCTCTCCTGCTAATTATTCCAGTGTTGAACCAGTACAAATAATAATGAAGTTACAGGGAACATTTTGCTGCCCCTTTTAAGTTAGCAGAGGGGTTCTTGGTCCATGCCCTACTCCCTGAGCATTGTCAGCTTTTCAAATCCACCATTCTCTTCTAAAGCTTGGCCTGGATATAAGCCAGGAGGCTTTTTAGTGGGAAGACAGCTGGCTTGGAGATCATTTTGAAAACAAATTTTCCTTCTGGTGTGCCTCTAGCTGTAAGTTCTGAGTTTAGCCCTTGCTTATTTCTTCTGAATAGATTTTTTTCTCTCTTCTGTGAAAATCCACGGTGGGGGTTTTTGTTCCATAGGAAGAGTTTCGTATTGCAGGGATTACATGCAGATCTCAAAATGGGAAAAATTTGGAGAGATCTCTGCTCAGAAAAGCAATATTGAGAAAATAGCTACTGCTGAGGTTCACCTGGGTGTTGCTAGTGTCAGCTGCTTTGCTAAAGCAGTTGTGCATTGCCTGGTCAAGGGACCTGGCTTTGCTATGAATTAACAAGGAGATGAGAGACTATATCTTCATTTCAGGGAAGGTGAGGGCTGCAGCATTACAATCCCAACTCCCCTTCTGCAGTGGGGCAGGAGACAAAACATTTCTGCTTGTCCCTTGCTGGCCGGTGTGCCAAAGATCACAATTTACAGCGCTGTCAGTGTCTGTGAGTGAAGGAAGAGGCATCTCACCTCTCAGCTGTGCTGCAGCACCCACTTCATGACAAAGGGAAAGTGGGGTCAACAGAAATGAGGTCCTTCCTGTAAGCCAGGGTAGATGTGACTTGTTTTTCCTTCAGTGATGCAGCGCTCCTGTCCAGCAGCAGTGCAGCCTCCCCCTCATCGAGGTTAAGCTCTGTCCCTGCTAATCTTTTCTCTCAGCAGTGGTAAACAGATACAAGCTAAAGGAAACAGGTTGTTTGGTCCCAGATTTTCACATCAGAGCAAAATGGGTCCAAACACCTTTCAACTTTTTTCATCTGACCTTTAAATGCTAGGCAGAGAGAAGGGTGAGTGTCTGATTTCCACTCGCTGCATGGAGATTGTGAGACATTTCTTTTAGAGGACACATGAAATAGAATAGTCTGAAGGGACTTCAGAATAAAGGAAAGGATTAGAATGAAAAGTAGAAGCAGTGATAAATGCCTTTACTTATTATAAATATAAAATAAACATTGCTACAACTTTCAAGTTCTTTTAAACAGAAAAAAAAGTGATATGGCAGAACTTGTCTTGAGTCCAAAGTGCTCCGAACAGGCATGAAGGATGCTCTGTGCCAAAGGCAGGCACCCACTAGGTTTAACCCCATCCCTGGAAGTGTTCAAGGCCAGGTTGGGTGTGGCCCTGAGCAACCTGATTTTGTAGGTGGCATCCCTGTCCTTGGCAGGAGGTTAGAACTAGGTGATTGTTAAGGTCCCTTCCAACCCAAACCATTCTGTGATTTAAGGAGGATGCTTGTTCTACATGCCAGACCCTCTCCTACTTTGTTTTAACACTCCACTTGCCCAATTACCTCTTCCAAGCCTTAAGGGGATCCCCTGTGTGTGCTCTTCATGCCATAAAGCTGAGCAAAGGTTTCCCCTGCTGGTAGTGCCTGAAGAACTGAGCTTGCATGTCCTCTGCTCCTGCTGGCCAGGGTGCTGGGGAGCATCCTCTTGACTGTGGTGAGCTTGAGGCAACCCTTTTGTGGCTCAAATCTGTCAGATTAGGTTATTTATCGTACATGGCTGAACTCTTGAGCTCTCGCAGGCTGACCTAAGCATGTTGACTCAAATGTGCAAGTTTTGTCTAAGTTCTGGTTAAAATGCCACTTGTAGTTTGCAGATGCAGCACAGCTGTTTGCACTGTCACTCATGCACTTTAATGATTGCAGCCACAGGCTTTTGTATTTATGCAGGGTCCATTAAAGGCAATGCTGATTTCCTTTTGGCCTTTGAAACATAAAGCAGGGTCTCCTCCTATGACCTGAGATGCCAACCAGCTTCACTGAACAGCTATTTAATAACACTGTAGAAAACCATTTTGAGCCTGACAAAATAAGGAGTCTAGAGAAGTTATCAGCTGGCCTTGCTGTGATAATGAAGTGATAGATGATGGAAATGAGTCAAACCCTGTGATCCTGCCTTAGTCAAGGCTCTCACTGAAGCCAGTGGGAGTTCAGCTTTTAGGGAGAATTGCAGGAGTGCACATATTTTTTTTTAATGTTATACAAATGTTACATGATTACAGGGAACAATGTATTTCTTGGAATAAGATACTTTAATATTAACATCATTCTCCATTACTTTATAGATGCTGCCCTGTGTAACACAAGAAAGTTTAGTTCCCCTTGAATTAAGGGTGAACTAGTAGCATCCTATTTTCGATGCTTTTTGGAAGCTTTCAACTAAGTGTTACAGAGAAATAGCACAATAGTTGGAGTTGTCCCGTACTATTCATCACATTCACAGACCTCCACAGCTTCATCTGCACTGAACAGGACTGGGGTCCTAAGCAGCTTCTCATACTCATAAAGGAAGCCATTCTCTGCTCTTTCATTTTTTTCGCCTGTGGAAAGTACGGTATTTTATTAATTTTACCTGCTGCTTTTCCATGACATCCATCATTTTTCATCAGAGAAGTACACTACAGTTTCCTGACACTTTGTTTAGATGCTTGAAATTTCCTCTACAGGTTGAAGTAGGCTTTGCCTACTTATTAGCTGACAACTGTTGAAGTTGCAAATAAAAAGAGTTGAGTTTTGGTAAACCAAAAAGAAAAAAAAAACCAAACAAAGAAGCTGTCTGTCCTGCCTGATTGATTTTTCTTAAATATCTACTTCAGCTATGTGAATGTAATGTTCTGTAAGAGCATCAGCTGGCTGACTCACATGCGAAGATGCAATAACGCTAAAGATCCTCTTTTTGCACTTAGGGTCTGACTCCAGCTCATTGCAGTCAGTCCCCTTGATTTCAGTGAGGTTTGGATCAGGTCAAACTGACAACTCAGGGTTGTCGCCAATCACTTAGGGTCCCAAAGCGTCCCGAGGCTGAAACCTGTATCTAGCAAGTGTTGAAGTTTACATTAATGTATGTACTTTTGGAACGTGCCATAAATCCAAATTAAATGTCCATGTTTGCACTAAGGATGTTCTTGTGATAAGACTGTACTTTTCAGCATCTTTAACAATAATGTATCTATTGAATTTCTGAGAAAGGAAAAAGAAAGTTGAACACTCATAATTTAATTTTGTGTTTCTTTGTCTAGTTTTGCTTTTGTAGAACATAGGTAGGTACAGGTGGTTTGAACTTTTAAGCAGATGTATGCAAAGAGCACCTGACTGTGAGGAGAGCAGGGTTAATAGTGTGCATGCAGTAGTGAATTTGCTCTGTCCCATCACAATGAAATGTTTATGTTGTGGACTAAGGGGGACCTTTATGATCTGACTTTCATTTGTGAACTGATTCTTAAACACAGTCCTAAGTTGTTAAAACATACTGGGGTTTGTTTTGAGGTTTTTGTGACCATTTTTATATGGAGGAATTGTGGAACTACTTGATGGCTGTGGTTGCCTGGGGGTTCCCCATCACACAGTGGACACCTTTCCACTTTGGGTGGCCAGTATTGCGGGTAACCCCCATACACCCTCAAAAACATGACCAGCTGAGTCTGAACTCAAGACCTAGAAAGATGCCAATATCCCTCAGCCACTGAAAATCACAGCAGAGAGGTTTTAAGCCACTGAGGGTTCTTTTCATTTACTTTAAAACCGGTCACAATGCACTTGTTAGGTGGAAAAGTAGGAGTTTCTTCAGTTACTGTCGGGGCTGTTTATAGTGGTAACAATTCTTGTGGTAACAGTACACATTTTGAGGTACAATTGTAAATACTTGTCTCAAACATAGCACACATTGCATATTAAATGGTTTTAATCTTTTTTGTCTTCCATAGTTTTAAATCTAAGCTTTTATTAATTTATGAGGTTGATAAGTTCTGCGAATCTGAATGTACAGTCTGAGGTTTTTAACATTTGAAACTTTGCACATGACATGGTATGTTACCCTGAGTATGCTGTTGAACTAGGCTCTACATGTATATGTATAAATTACAGTAGAGAATTTTCTCTGACTGCAAGTTTAAATGAACTATATTGTATATGTACCTGTAAAAAAATGTGTTAAATCTATATTTAAAAATTAAAAACTTGTTAAATAAACCACATGAGAATATGCAATTCTGTTCAAAGATGCCTTGGCTAAAATTCTAGAGGAAAAAAAAATCTCACAGTGTTGGTTTTATTTAATTTTTTTGGAACAGCCAGAACCTTCTTATATGCATTTTGATGTTAAGATAAATCAGTGACAGATGATCCGATTAGCTTCTTGCTGGATGTGGTGGCAGTGAAATTGGGAGAAGAACCCTAGTGCTCATATTGAAGTCTGAAAGAACAGCTACTGCAATCCCAGCCTGTCTCAGGGTCTCTCCATCCCCAGCCTCTCCACATGAGGCAGGTGTCTCCCAGGGAGGTGTCTGCCTCTGGTGTCCCAGGCTGTCTGCACATGTCTGGACATCCCATGAACTCATTTGGGGAGGCCAACACACCATCTCCATCACTACCAGCAGTGCCTGTTGCTGCAGTCTCCAATTTAACATGATTAATATAAACACCAGGATACATAATGAACACTAAGCGGTTCTCTTTATAATTCTAACAAGGCTCAGCAGAAATCATTAACATAAAGCCTGCTACTACCTTTAGATGAGTTTTATACACATTTTAGGTAATTTTTACAGTCAGTTTTATGCTGTTCTAGAGTAGGGAAGAGCATTTCCTGGTGTCTGTGATCCGTCTCAGCCTGGCTCATGTGAAAACATCTGGCCAAGAGCACTGTGGCTGCATTGCTGTGCGTGTTCACCTCTCTCATGGGCTCCTGCTACTGGGATGATGATGGGTGCTGGTGTCTGAGGCACCAGTGCCTGCTGGGCTTCCCTCGCCCACAGTGCTGTGGGACAACTGTAGGAAATACTGGTGGCATGCTGACCTGGGGCACATGTGAGCCATGCTCCAGCTCATCCACACCAACCTCTGCATTCGGGATTTTGGGACTTCCACCACCTCAGCCATGCCAATGCATTCAAGAATACAGAAATGGATCATTAAAAGGGCTTTTTATTTCTTTATTAGCACATTTTTACTGCGTTCTCTTAACTTTTGCCTTCCAAGAGCAGAATTTATTTCATTTAGAAATGTTTATTAAAATGCAATGATTTATCAAAAACACTATGGTTTCTCTTCAACTAACCAGTCCATCCCCCAGCACAGTGTAGCCTGCCCAGCACAGCATAACACTCCTTTGGGTTAGGTGAGTTTTGTGTTTTGCTTTATCCACTTCACATACTTGGAGACCCTGGTGTAGATGCCATATTTGCCCGGCTTGGCACATTCCTCGCCCCAACTGGTGATCCCAGTGAGAAACCAGGTGCCCTCGATCTCCGTGGTGTAGGGCCCTCCACTGTCCCCCTCACAGGTGTCCTTGCCCCCTGACGGGTAACCTGCACAGAACATGTTCTGCAGGATGGTGGTGGATGTGCTCTTGAGGCAGGTTGGCCGGTCAACAAAGGGCACCTTGACAACCTGAAGGGTGCTGGCCGGCCGGCCGCGGAAATTCAGGCGGCCCCAGCCGCTCACCGTCCCTGTCCCTTGCTTCAGCAGGGCATTGGTGAACTCCCGGCTGCCCAGGCAGATGGGGGTGACGTAGCTGTTGAAGACGAGGGGCTCATCCAGCTCCAGGAGGGCAATGTCATTGTGGTATTCATTGATTGAACTGTTGTACGTGGGGTGGGGAAGAACTTTCACCACTTTACGCCGCTGCTCTGTGGGCTCTTTCTTCTCAATGTTGTGTTCACCTGCAAAGACAAGTGTGACTTGGGTTTGATCCCTCCATGGCTAGACCAGCGACCATGCCCTGGCAAGGCCATCCCAATGGCATTCCAGCCCAGCTGAGTGGCTGCAAAGGGCTGAGCCCTCAGTTTGCCAGAAGACTGATAGTGGCCAGGCTCCCGGCTCCTTGTCAAAGGGAGCTGCAGGTTCTCTCATGGCAGCACCTCCTTGGTCCGTGGCAGAACCTGAACCCACAGCTGTGACACCAGGCATACATCGTCCAGTCATGGGCCAAAGACCCAGATGCTTCTGCCAGAGTTAGTAGCAATGTGGCTGTTTTGGGGATTTAGCACCCTCAAAGAAATGTAAAGGGATGTTGTCCCTGCATCAAAGGGGACAAAGCCCGTTGTTGAAAAATCTTGGCTTAAATGATTTATTAGTAAAAAGAAACCTGACCTTCCCTTTTCTAAAACCACACAGCCACGGGGCAGAATGGGGTGCAGGAGGCTACAAAATGCCACATCCTGGTGTTCACAGGTGCCCCTGAGTTCTTGCTGTCTGCCCGAGGCTCAGCTGCTCGCAATCCCTGCCGGCAGCTTCAGGCTCCTGTGATTGAGTTGCCGGCAGCCTGTTACCTCCCCGCCCGGCTTGTGTAACAGGTAGAGGGGAAGGGAAGATGTTCTCTGGTCTCAGGTCGGCGAATGGGCAGATCTGGGTCTGCTCGTAGCCGTATCCCCTCTCCCGCCCGTGTGCTGCCCGTGGGGAAGGCTGGAGAGCAGGATGACTTTTCCCGATTGCTCTCTCACAGCCCCAGAGGCGCAGAGTGCGTTTAACCCCTGCTGCGGGGTTTTTACACGCTCTGCCGCGATCTCCAGAATATACCATCTCCTCTAAACAATATCTGCAGCACTGCCGGCCCTGTCCGTGTCCTGTGCCTGCTGCGGCTGCCTGCGAGGAGCAGCACGGAGCCTGCGAGAGAGGTGAGGTGCGTTTCTGCGGTCACGCCGATGCCGGCGAAGGCGGGAGGGGTGGCTGCTGCTGCCGATGTGCTCTTAGGAGGGTTTTTTGCGGCACAGTGTGAATGCCAGCTCCCTTGCAGGCTGTGTTTCTACAGTGTAAACGCAAGACAGATGTGGGGGAGACTTTCAGATGGTTTTTCTTACGTTACAGCTCCTTGCTACTGCTGGGGACCTAAAAATATGCTTCAGGGATGGAAGTGGAGAGGCAAAGAAGCACAGGGGAGGGGAATGCTTCTTCCACCTCCTGCTATAGATTTTTGGGCCTCCTAAGATGTTATGTACAAAGCCAAACACTTAGCACAAACGGTTGTGAAGAACTCTGATGTTGCCCAAGCTGTGTATATGGTGCAGGCACAAATGCAGTAGTCCCTGGAGTCCTGCAAAATCATATTTTTCTTTCTTGACTTGCTATCTGGCCAAAATTCTGCTTTGGAAACCCAGCGGTGCCGCAGAGCCGTGGGAAGGGAGTGCGAGAGGACTTGGCTGATAACATATCCTAAAAGAAGGGAGTGTGTGACATGAAGGAGAGAGCCTGAAAGGAGAGGCAGTTTGCATGCAGACTCAGCAAACACAAAACTTCTATCCAGGTGGAAATGTGCTTTTCTGGGGGGAGACTGTTTTTGCACTAGGTGTTTTATGCTTTCCCATGTTAGCGGGTGCAGGGCTGGGCTTTGCACTTGGCTTTCCAGCAAAACTACCTGGAAGTAGATAGCAAAAAATGTTGTGTGCAAGCTGTGAGCCCCATCCTGCCGGCACCTGGCAGCGGTGCCCAGTCCCATGGCACTCATCTTCCAGAGTCCAGCCAGGCACACTCAGTAGCTTTGCCTTGTTAACATGGAAGATGAAGATGCAGCTGGAGCCTTTTTGATGAGCTTGTTTGTGTAGGTATAAACTCAGTGTGTCAAGGCTGAGATAAAATGTCATTTTTGTCACTAACACATTTCATAGTGCTTAAACAGAAAGCATGGATCTTCCATTCCTCCTCTCAGTACTGCTGGTAGCAATTACTAACTACGTCACTGTTCTCCTCCTGTACCTATTGGTGTAACCTATGTAGATATTCATATAGGGGAGAAACAAACAGTTTGGGGAAACTCATTCTGCCACAATTGTGAAATTTGGCACCTTAATGCTACTAAGGCCCCATGCTAAGTTAGCAGCAGGTTTCCAGTCAGGTGCCATGAGTCAGGGGGAAAGTCCTTTTTTCAAGAAGATAAACTTTTGGTTTTTAAAGTAGCAGCATCAACCTATAGTGCAGCCTGGATACACAGCCCCTGGCTAACTCCTCAGAGACCCTGTTGTACAAGCACATCCCGCATGCCAGCCCAGTTTCTCTACCTCAATACATAAATTCTATTTACTTCTAAAAAATTAGGAGCAAAAGTAGTCATCTTTTCCTTGCAAGGAGGTAGTCAGGTTACTGATGCCTCTCTTGAAGCAGCCACATGAATCCTGATAGTTCTCTCAGAGTCATGTGAAAATGTAGTGTGAGCTCCAGGATCAAAACTCCTTAGTGAGGCTTGTATGACCAGCAGAGACAAACATCCACCACACCAGCTCATGAGGCAGCATTTTAACTGAGGTCCACAGGGCTTTAAAGCAGCCTGGATGATTCTCTGGCTCAGGTGAGCTTACCTGTGGTCAGGTTGAGACGTGTTTACAATATGGTCCAGCAACTCCATGGCTTTGGGACCCAGCTCATTGCTCCCACCAGAGGTGATGGTACATGCAGGGACCAAGCTAATGAAATGCTGCAACCTGCAACTGAGGGCCCCCCTGCCCTATAGCGACTTGTGCTCACCTGCCACAGCAGTGATGTTGTGGCCTAGCTTCAGGCAGTGCGCTGCAGTCACCACCCATTTCTCGTTGATGATGGATGCACCACAGAAGCCCACATCATTGCTGTCCACCAGGTGAACCTGTGGGAGCAGGAGGAAATCACACCTGTGAGTTTGTGTAAACCTGGACTAGTGGAAGGGGTCCCTGCCCATGGCAGAAGGGTTGGAACTGGATGCTTTCTAGCATCCTTTCAAACCAAATCATTCTATGATTCTATGATCTGCTGAAACTGATGCAGCTAAAAAATGAGCTGCATTGTTCCTTGCAAAGCTCCCCTCCCTCAGCCTTCAGCTTAGTTTTTGTAAATTCATGGACTACTGGGCAATTTGTTGCTGTAACTCAGTACCGAGTCCTTTGTGCCCCACCAGGTAAAGCTGCTGTGACTCTGACTTTTGGGGTTTTTGCCGTGGTAGACCCTCATTCCAGGAAACTTTTGTTGTTGTGGCATAACACTGAGTACAGAAAGAAGCTGTGTTCCTGTTAGACTTGGGTCCTAGTGCTAACCTAACCTCAGAGATGGGCTTTGGTTATTTAAAAGTAAGATGATTCTGCTTTCAGAAAGAAATGAGTTGACAGGGTGACTGCTGGGGTCACAGAAGGGTTGGAGAAATAGCCAGTACCTGCCAAGGCACCTCGCCCTTCATGCTGTCTGTCCCACCGACAACCCGCGTGCCCTCCTTAGTTATCAGTGTGATTTTTGTAGTGGCAGCGGTGCTGGTTTCTGTGATGTTGTCAAGTGCATCATCGTGAGCATCATCATGGTCATCGCTGGTTATATTCCAGTTGTCAAAAGTGTTCATGGAGCGGGTGAGCTTGGTCTTTGCTTCAGGAGCTGTGATCTTCCCGCACGGATATGGCACTGCAAGAGAAACAGTCACAGTTAGGACTGGCAGTGTCATGCTGAGAGTTACAGCAACTGAAGGAGCAGGCAGGGAGGTAAATGCTGCCTCATCTCAGCACCCTGTTTGGGACTGACATGGGAGACACATATCAATAGACTGACTGGATGCTCCCTGTGCAAACATGCCTGTGCCTTTGAGCTGCAGTGTGGGTAATATGTAAGAGTACCAAAAGCATAAATTGTTTCTGGGCTTTAGAAATGACACCTGAACAGCTTTAAAAATGAAAAAAGCTTGTGTTGAGCATGCACGTCTGATGGGCCGGTGCAGCTGTGCCTGCTCTTGGAGGGGTGTGTGGTGCATACCTGGGAGGCTCGTGTAGGGCGGCTGGGCACTTGGCTGGCATTTCTACACCAAGTGACTCCAGAACAATAAACATCCAGCTGAGAGAGGACAGGAAATAAGATCTGCCACTTGTACAGATAATCCTGCTTGGCACCAAGGTGAGGAAAACATTAATAAACTCTTTCTAGAGTTGTACATTTTCTCTGTTAATGAAGATCTCATCTGCAGACTTGTTTCAGAGAAGCTCTTCCCATTTCTCTCCTACACAGTGTGTGCTGAATTCCTGCTGATAGTGGCAGTCAAAATAATAAATAGCATCAGGCATTGTCTTTCATCTGAAAAGCTTTCGACAGCACTGAGCAAACAAATATTAGTGTAATATCAGATGTGAGTGTGGCCTAGGGAGATTTCATCCTTTATTTTTAAACAGTCCGCTTTAGGAACAGGACTTAAATAAGTGTTGAATGATGGCAAGTGATACCCACGAGGTTAGGCTAGGAAATGAAGGTTTCAGAGCCAACAAAAGCTAAGCTTTTGCAGGAAGGGCAATTACCCAACCTGAAAGATGATCTTACTGCTAACAGTAAACCTTTCTGGTCCAGTGAAAGTGATACAGCATGTTGGGCAACACAGGCCTGAGCTCTTAATGATCTCTGTTGACAGAACTCCCAGCCTTAAGATACTTCCTATACTGATTGCTGAAAGCCAGCACTTTCAGGAGTTCAAGGTGTTCCTGGCTGTAGCTGTCACACCTGAGCAAACTAACTCACCTGTGCAGGTACCTGCATGCAAGCTTGGGTGTGCAAGCCCATTACACTCAGATGTTAGAAATATGATAGCAACAAATGTTAAAATGACTGTATATGACAAAATATTTATCTACAAAGTCTCCTCTCTCCTCTGCCAGATGTGCTTCTGAGATGTTCATGCCCAATTAACTTGCTGTGTTGAGGTAGGTTGGGTCTACAGGTGGCTGTGTAGTTAGAATTATTGTAACAGCTCAGAAATGGGGTAAAGCTGGGCAATATAACAAGAACCAGCTATTCTTTAGCCCTTTATGAAGCTGCAGCCCAAAGATATGCATTTCCCTTCCATCCTACTCAATATCACAGCTAAACCTCCTCATTTGACTGGTTTTCATTGAGGGTCTCTGAGTGCAAATACACACTGTTGGGAGGACACATCCCACCACAAAGCTTTACTTGTATCCACACAACTGAGGTAATTATAACTGAGTGATCACCAGCCACAAAATGGACCATCAGAAGGATTTACATTAAGAAAAATCTCTTTTCTTCTGAAAAAGTCCAAAGCATCCTCAATTTAGAAGCAGTAACTAAATAGTAGCTCCTATGGGAAGAAGACAGGAGTGAGCTCCAGCTGGATGGGTGCTAGTGTAGCTGAACATCACTTATTTTCCTCCAGAAATCTACTGAGCCATATCTAGAAATATAATATGTCTGCAAGTGGAAGAGTGACCTCTGTGAGCAGCCATCTGAAATGAGCATTTGTCTTATGAAAAAATTCCTGGACAACTACCCTCCTTCTCCACCCACCTAAGCTAAAAACAGGATGTTTAAACTGAATACTTTGAGCCTGACCCCACATCTGCCCTTGGGAAGTGTCAGGCTCCTTACATTTGCTAAGCAGGAAAACAGGTCTGTCTTCCAACTGGATATTTTATTTATATGAAATTCATGTATCTAAATCCAGGACAAGGCCTTGAAAACTTTAACCCAAATCTCTTAAAAACAGTTTAAAACTTAACCTATAGGTTCACAGGACTTTCCATCTTCATGAAGTCTATAGCCAGCAGCGCAGGAACACACAACCTTCTGTGGTGGGTCATGACTGCAAAAGTGCTTGCAGCCTCCATTTTTAATAGCACAAGTGAAGTCTGAAAGGAAGGAAAATTAAACTGTGAGACCTCTTTTGAAGTACAACTGGTCAGACATTTGTTGGGGTTTGTACTTTTGGGCTCAACAGTGCCCAACTGTGGTGGATCCAGACTATGGATAACATGGTTGTTTGGAAGGAGAGCATCCTTTCAAATCACATCCCTGCTCATAATGAAGGAACATCAGGCAACTCTTTGAAAAGGCAGGTTGAGGAGCCTATACAAGGTCCCACACTGAGTCCTGGCATGGCCTTCTGCCTCCAGCAACTGCGTGCTGTCTGAAGTTTGGCAGCCTGACCCTAAAGGACTCCCGCAAATATTTGGTTATGAGCCACGTGATTTCTCCACCGTTGTGCTGCTTTCCTACCCTCTGTGGTTACGGCAATCCAGCCCTGGTGTGGACGCTTGCAGAGAACACCGTGTGTCAGATGGGATCAAATCCTGAACCTGCTCACAGCTTTGTCATGGGATTATCACTGGGCTCTGAAATAAAACCTCAACCAAAGCCATATGTTCGTCCTGACATACCAATAAATCATTGCAGCCTGACGTGGAAGACCCATTTCAGCTGGATGTTTGATGAAACATGTCCCAGCCTGAGTCAGAGAGAGATTCCCATGACTTGCACCTGTCTTTTCCCACCCCACCTCTCACTCCTCTGTGGTGGGAACACCATCCCTTGGAGGTGGGAAACCACTAAGCTGCAGAGGCACTTTCAATTCTCAGTGAGTTTTCAAATAACTTCACAGCAGAAAACTCCACTCCTACTATTTCAAGGACACCTCCCTTCCTGTAGCCATTTTAATGCCATCATCTACTATTTTTATAGAGCTTCTCTTCACTCCTCACTTCTAGCTCTATTTTTGCTCCTGTCTCACTTCCACAAGAAATCTGCAATGAGACTATTTAAATTTGATGCAGCTTTGAAATGCTCTTTTTAACGTACACTCCTCTCTTGCCAGAGCAGAAGCACAACTAGAAAGAGAATCTTTTATTAGTGCAGTGAGTCTAGCACATTATGTGAGTTGTACAGCCCCTGATTATATTATAAATATAAGAGCTGAATATCCCTCTTGCTTAAATTATCAGCTGTTTGGTTTTCATAAATTCCTCAACCCATCAGGAAAATATTTGCCTTTTGTTTGCCTTCAGAATCAAGGTTGCTGCTGATAATTATAATTATGAATTCAGCAGAGTACCATGGAGAGGAGGTTGGGGTAATCCTGTCCTGCTCAGCACCTGCTGCCCATCCTGGCATGACAAATGGAGAGGTGGAGTGGCAGAATGGGGACCCCACTGGGGTTAGTGGAAAACTGTTGCTTTCAGTGGGTGAGCACATTGTCCCTGATTGATGAGCAGCCCAGGAAAGGCTTGTGCTGGGGAGATAAAGGAAGGTCTCTGTGTCAACATTTGCGCTGGCAATCGCAGCTGAACAAAAGACCTTGAGCCTGAGTCTCTGTTGAACACTGGATAAGAGCAGGTGCTCATAAGAGGTGGAGCTGGGGCTCAACCAGGGGTTGGAGAGGACAGAAATATCTGCTCCTGTATCCCCAAGCATGTCACCCTGCAATCACGTTGCTAAGTGGCTGCACATGTGCTTTCCTGCAGTGCCTTGCAGCAAGATAAAATGTGTCTGAAACACCCTCCAGCAGGATGAAACTTTGCAGCCACTTTGGTCCCATGGGATTTCACGTAGAGCAGAAAACTACTGGATGAGTCCCCAGTACGTACCTATCTCACAGTTTCTGCCTTCATACCCAGCTGGACACCAGCACACATAGGAATTTATTTCATCCTTGCAAACAGCTCCATTTTTGCATGGGTTGGGGTCGCACTGATCTCCATCTTGGAGAGAAGACAGGAGAGTTAAAAAAAAGTGTGTCCACCATGGCTGGTGCCAACCATACATTGGAGCCCTGCTCTGTGCAAACCTTCTATTAAAGACAAGCAAGAGACTGCACTGCTTCCTTCTTTGTAATGGAAAATAAGTCAAATCCTGGCACCCAAATATGCATCAGCCAGTGTCAATGGGGTAACATGAGCACCACTTTACCCAGAGTCCTAATTGTGTACCCTCTTCTTTGTGGGTAAATTCTGCTCCTCTCTGCAGAACCCCTCAGCAGTTTCCCTCATGCAACGTCTCAAGAGGACCTCATGTCCTGGCTGAGTTAAACAGACAAATTTAGAAGGTTTGCTTCCTCAAGAGTGGTTAGAATATCCTAATCTGGATCATTTCAACAGTAATGTCTGTTCTGTGAGAATTTGGGTCTGTCCCCTTGGGTTTGGAGACCTCTCTGTGTATTAGGATTGAGAACCTTTGTCATTGCTCGCTCTTTCTCGGTCTTGTACTACTATTGACTGGTCTAGGTTTTTGCTTACATGTCAGAGCTTTTGTTGTCACAGTTGCCTGCAGCTGAGAAGCTGAAACTTTAACATAAATACTCACTATTGCAAAACTGGTGATCTAACACTTTGGAAGAGTGAATCAGTGACATTAAATGGCAGACAATGCCCTTTGAAATGCTTATGCCAAGGCAAGGAGGAAGGGGAAGGGCCTGCTGAGTTTTGTGTCCTGCCAGTAAGTGTGGCAGTTAATGGTGCATTCAGGAATGGGCTGGAATGTAGAACTGCAAACAGGAACAAAATGGTTTCGACCTGCCTAAGTTAGGTGTTGGGGTTTGCACCTAAGGTGAGGATTGAAGTTGTTGTCACTGCCTGGTGAGGGCAGTTGGGGCTTGGGTGTTTAGCAAGGGATGAGCTCCTGTGGGCTAAACATGATGGGAATAGCAGCTTGTAAACTGAACTGTAAACCAGGCACTTGAGATGATAGAGGAATATGTGGCATTCCTTACTTTTTATGAGCTAATTTGTGGGAAGGAAACAAACTCAGAGTTGAATTTCATCAGCTGATTTTTCAGAGGACAGTCCTACAATGCAAATGTAACTTTTTTATTTTATAGTCTGGACTGAATAATCTGAATTATTTAAGGCTTTTTAGTGAGATGTTCTGGGCACTTTGCCAATCCATGAAGCAGTTCATTTATTGAAATGTCCTTAAAATTAGTTTCAGATGTCGTAGTGGACATTAAAATCTTTTTGTTAGGGGACTGAGAAGTCGTTGGGGGTGGAGACTGAAAAGGAAAAAGAAAACAGTGAAGTAGGGTTTTGGGAGCGATGGTGTGAATTACAAACAGCTGTTCACTATGATCATGTCAAGGCTCCACTTTAATATGGCATTTCTAGGGATTCACGCTGTCCTTTCATGAAGTTGGGCCTTATCTGGAGACCTCTGCTTCAGAACAGAACATTTGCTGTTTGGTGAAGGGGTGTTAATTACTGCTGTGGTGTTTCATTCTATAACACAGCTGAAAGTAGAAGCTCAGAGCTTGACCTGGGCTCAACGAGTCCAGTAGTCTGTGTGAACTGGTTTAGTTCTGTGAGGTTTTTGAAATTTGTTCAAAAAAATCTGCTTGAACAAAATAAATGCTAAGACATCTCTTTTTTTTTTTTTTTGGCTTGCCATTTGGTACAGAAATGTACCAAAAGGACAGGCCCAGGCTTGCTGGCTGCAGGATTTAGGGTGTATGGCTCTGACACATAACACAGTTTCTGGATATGGGAATACATTTGTTACAATAACATCTGCTATTTATGCACTGAGAGATGAATATTAATAATTTGAACAGGAAGAAAGCAGCTCTTACCAACGTATGTTTTCCAAAACTCCATCTGCAAAGGGAAGAGAGAAAAAAAGAAAAAAAAAAAAGAAGTTTCCTTTGTTTTCTAATTTTGGGGCACTGTCTGACTGAAGTAGCACAGGGATGACTCCAAAACTGAAGGAAAATACTTGCAGGGAAACCACCCTCCATAATCCCACTGGTGACTGACAAGGCTTTTAAAGCAGTTCCCCAGTCCAACTGATGGATCTGAAATGAGAATCAGCCATGCCAGGTGCTGCCCTTGGTCCTGCAGGTTCTCCCCTTGCTGTGCACTCCTCTTCCTCCTCTGTGCCTCACCTGAAGGGCTCATAAAGGTGCAGGCAGGGGGGAACAAGGTGTTGCCATTTTGCAGTAGTGATACTCACTGTTTTCTCTGTGTTTTCAAACACTTCTCGAGCTTCTTCAAAGCTGCATTTTTCTTCTATACATTCTCTCTCGAGGTTCCCAGGAATAACTTCTTCCAGTCTATTTGAGTTGGCTCGCCTTTGCCTCTGCAGAACCGAGCTCGCCTCTTTGTTCTCGATGAAGACTGCCATTTGAACAGAAACAGGGGCTGGAGAGGATCATGTACCATTGGCTGGTGCAGTTGGGATGGATTGTCAGGGCTTTGTTGCCCCAGAAAGCAAGACCTTCTCAGGCATTAACCCCCCTCTTGCCCCATGGTCGGGCACATTTTCTGAGTGCTAGCATCTACCTGAGGTTTCTTTGGTGCCCAATTTAAGCGCAATCCAAAGAATCAAATCTAGAGAATCAAGTGTCAAAATAGTCAATAGACAGAAAACTACCGATGGCAAGAGGGTGATTGGGAATGCTGAAGTTTGGTGCTTAAAATACCCTAAAGCAGATGGTGTATCTCCTATCACAGATGCACAGACTGGAATAAGCTGTTTCGGAGGGAAAAATAATAGGCTTTTTCATGCTGCTGCTTCATGTGGTCTTGTTTGGACACAAAAATTGTCGTGCTTTAACTGCCTCTGCCTGTTTTGGCTGTGAAAGGTCATTTACCTCTACAAGCAGCTGCGGCCCTTGGAAGTGACAGGCCATTTACTTCTCTCCCTGCTCCTCACCCTTGCCCATGTGCCCAGGTCTCACCATTTCCTGCTGACAGGAGGGGTGGTGTGAGCTTCCTTCACCCCCTGGGCCTTGTCATGTCAACAAGGGTGTGTGCATCCACCTTCAACGGGCTGGCAAAGCTCCTGGGCAGAACCACCAGCAGAGAGCTTCTGGTGCTGCAGGGACCCCCAGTCTGGGTGGGATGTACGTGGTGGTCACCAGCCATCCTATGGTGGCTACCTGGTGAAGGGCATGAGAATGTGCAGTCCCATCATGGTGCTACCATGGATGTTCTCCTGGCAGGGTCATGCGTCCCATTGGCAGGGACAACAGCAGCAGCCGTCCTGTGGCAGCCTCCTGGCAGGGTTTGGTTCTGACTCCCTTGTCAGAGAAGCCCGCATCTGCTGAGGACCTTTCTTCCCTCATCCCACCACTTTAAAGCACATTGTTCACCCAAAGGAGCTCCTCACTTTGCTTCCCCAGCTTCTCCACTTTCTCTGCCCTCCCTTAGCACTTGTAGCATGTCCCTTTTTGTCACCAGATGGCACGGTAGAGCAGCTCTTGGAGCTGCTGGTGGCCACCCGGGACACAGACCCTCATCTGGGGGCTCTGTGTTGAAAGGGGGTGGGAACTTGTTGGACTGACTCCTCTGAGGGTTAAAGAGAGCATGAGCTCAGCGAGGTGGGCATACAGGAGTGTGACTACCAGACTCTCATCCCTTCTCATGGGTAACTCCTGCTCCCGATGCAGAGCAGACCCCAGCCTCACCAAGCCTGCAGAGGATCAGTTTCGTTGTGCTCTCATGAGCCCCTGGCAGGTTGGTCATGTCACTGACAGTGTAACAAGCCCCTTCACCATCAGATCTCTCTGCAAGAGGCTGAACTAAGAGCTTTTGCAATGCTTTTAGTTATTGTACAGCAAGGTTGCACCCTTGCCTTCCTCATGCTAGTGTGGTTTTGGTTAAAATGAAAAGGGTGTAAAGCACTGACATCTAATGAAGGCAGGCTTGTTTCAAACACTGTCCCCGTGGGGTGGCCAGTCCTCTCCCAGCTGCTGGGCTGTGCTTTCGCTGTGGCACATGAATATACACCCCCAGGTTGTCTTCCCCACCTGTGTGGCACCAGGGGGGCAGCCTGGTTAGGAGAGACCTGACCATTTCTCTTGGCATGGGCTTCAGCCTCCAGCTGGGCAGGAAAGGCTCAGGTGGGAATGACAGAGCAGCCTTCCTTGGTTTTGTCACCCTGTTGGGCTCTCCACATGTTTAGTGCTCAGGGAACGTGATGTGGGTGCAGCTGCAAATTGCCCTGTGTGGAGTGAGGTAGTTGTGTCAGACACGCTCCTTCATCTCTTCCCAGTGGGATGTGCCAGGCACCTGCTGTAATTAACCGATTTAATGGAGAGAATTCATTTTAATGAATGCAGCTTTACCTTCCCTCAGATCCCTTTAGGTTTTCTCCATTGCTTACTGATCCCACATGCTGTTTTACAAGCAAAACTTGATTTGGACTGAAGGTTGCAGGCTTCGTGGGGTGACAGGAATGGCATTCACCTGGTTGGAAACCATCCTCACACTAAAAATACACTCACACATGATTTATCAACTTCTGAATCAGTATCTGAGAGAGTGAGACAGTCTCTGGGTGAGGTGCAGGGGGGGCACACCTATCCTGCCAGCTGAGTATTGAATTTTATAGTGGGTACACCTGGGTGGGTGGTGGTTCCCATATGAGGTTCTGCTCACTTTTCATTGC
Organism: Sclerurus mexicanus; assembly: GCA_013396755.1. Classification (NCBI taxonomy): domain Eukaryota; kingdom Metazoa; phylum Chordata; class Aves; order Passeriformes; family Furnariidae; genus Sclerurus; species Sclerurus mexicanus. Next base: position 1,072,498 of record VWZF01006460.1, on the reverse strand, counting down.
TTAGCAAACATTTTGGAAGTAGCCTTTTTTTTTTCAATCTGTTACTAGAAATGTTTTAATGAAAGAAGAAAGACCAGTCTTGCAGCAAACAAGAACTCACACTGGATGTGAACCAGCCTCTGCTGGAACTGTTACTGCTACAGATAAATCAAGCAACAGCCTGCATTACTATATGTGATTGCCCACATCCATCAACTGCTCTATCTTGTCTACAGTTTTGGCTGCATCTTACAGTCTTTGTTAAATTCATGCTGGGTTTGGCTTTAAACAATCCTCACAGTGGCAAATCCAGTGACTGTTTTATGGATGTGAGCACTTGTTTGTACTCCAGGACAAAGTGATGGCGCAGAAAGAAGTGTGGATGTTACTCCATGAGCAATGCTCTCCCTTTTTCCTTCTTTGTGTGTGTGTGAATTCTAAAATGGCTGAATCAAGCTTTGAAAGCTTAAAAGCTGCAAAAAAAATCTAAGAAAAATTCCATTCTTAAAATTAATCCCTGTGACACATTCTGTGTAAAATCAGCATAAAAACTATTATTTCACTCCTAAGAAAAAAAACAGAGCTTAAAGGAGAAGCTATGAAATGCAGCAATCCCTCTGAGCTGTTGTCTCTTACAAGACTGCACAAGCTGTCCCACAGTCAAGTGACAAACTGTCCCTTTGCCAGTGTCCGTAACACCCATACCCAAAAGTGAAGGATTTTCTAGGCTTTAAATGAACTCACCTGCACTTTCATCACCAAGACAAGCTCGCAGAAGACAAATGGAGAGTATGAGGGGGATATTTGCCATTTTCTTTCCACTGCCCAAACCTCTTGCTGACAATTTGTTCGGGTGGTGGAGCTCAGTCAATAGTTCCAAAGTGCAAGTGCTTGTTTATTGACTCTGGGTAACCCTTTAATTTAAGGTCCCCAGGTGTGCCATTGCTGAAGCTTGAAATGACAACATGGGTGGTATTGGAGAGGGCACATCCATGTCCTAGAAACCTACCAGGTTTTTGCAGTCTTTGGGCTCATCTTCTGCTGTGTGGGGTATTACTGCCATGTTTGGGGGTTGAGCATCAGTCATTAAATTAACTGAGCTCCAGTAAACTTCTTTAAAGCTCTGGATTTCCCACTCCTACTCGGGGGATGTTGTTGACCATATAAAAGTCAACAGTAGCATTTTTAGAGACTTCAGCATAGTCCATGTTTTGTCCAGGAGAGCCAGTGTAATTCCCACGAAGAAGACCCTATAGATGATGTTCCCTCTGAGGCACCAGGCATTCTTGGAGCAAGGCTGTGTCAGCCAGGATGGGTTACCTAGTTAAAAACCTGGATGAAGTGAGGAGTGATGATTGGTCCATTATCCAGGTGTGCTGGGGCAAACCCTGAACATGTGTGGAGTTTCCTAGGTCCTGTACTTGAGGCCACGGGATGGAACCTGTTACTTGGTGGCTTGGACAGTGTCTGGCAGAGGGATGTGCTGAGGAATGACAGCTCTGAAGCAGGGACAACATGCAGGCTTGTGGCTGCAGGGAAGCCACTGCCCAGGGCAGGTCCACAGGCTGTTCCTGATCCACACTGGCCAAAGAGGGGACTGAAAGGAAGGGAAGATGAGGGAAAAGAAGCAGGAAAAATGGTAGGTTTTCATATAGAAAAAGAAAGGGTGGGGTTCTGTATTAAACAATTCATATTTAATGGTGGGCTACTTAAAACTTTTAAACCCCATCTCTTCCCTTCTTCTAACTTTACCTTAATATGAAGAGCTATTTCAAGGTAATTGCTTTCAGGAGTATACTGAATATTATAAAAAAATAAATGAAACATAAACTTCTGGAAAGGCCAAAACTCCCTCTGACCTCCCTCCTTGAGGATGGTAAGGAAAGTAAGCCAAAAATCATTCCTCAACCTGTTCCTCAAAACCTGCTTCCAGGTTTGATTCTCCCCCACTCCCCTGTGCACAGGGCAGAACTGGAATCCATCATTGCACCTGTGCACATCTAGGGCTTGCCCAGCTACAGAAAGGTCTTAGAGGTGTTTTAAAGCAGAACTCCATTTCTAGTGTGCTGTTAGTGCTATTGCCTTTTGGTATTGGCTTAGCTCTAGTATTAGGTTTGAGAAGAGTAACAAGAAGCTCAAGGCTCTCGTGAGTGAGAGCAGGAGAGCTAGAAGAGGGGATCTGACAGATTTCACTAGTTCCTAGAGAAGTAAGATGGATATTCTACTACTGTCAGTGCAAGAGAATTCCCCAGTGTGTTTCACGGTGCTGTGAGTGCTCACAAGGAGGCAAACACCATCCCAGGCTGAAGAGCTATCAATCGATACGAGGCAACAATAACCCTTGGGTTGTTGTTAAAGTGTTTGCTTGAGCTTATGAACCATAAATTCTGTTTACTCAGTCAAAAAAATTAAAAATGGTCCTTCAAGAAGGAAATGAGAGAGACATTTATGGTTGCATGGGTATTTGGAGTTACTGTTGTATGCAACACAGATGGATCAGCTGCAGTTAAATAGGAGATGCTGAATGTGAGTTGCAGCCTTTTGAGTTCCATGTTGCCTAGGTGGAAGAAATCCTTTATTTTCCTTTTCTTGAGCAAACCAAAAGTCCTGAAACCTATAATTCATCTTGTTTCTTCTTGCTCCTTTTGAAATGATCTTTATTCATCACTGACAGTACCTTTTGTTATCAAATTTCTGTGGTAGATAAATGAGTTAGGATGAGGTAATTTACCATTGATGTAAATTGAATGCAAAGTGAAGAAGGTAATGATCATCTCTCATTTTCTGTGCATAAGGGAATGCAAATGTGAGAAAATAAATTGAGCTAAAATGCTGAAACAATACATCTCCTATCAACAAAGAGGAATGTGGAGAATGGCTTGCCACAACAAAAGATAATTAGAATCTCATTACTCTAAATATTTTATTTCAGAACATAGGTCAGTCAAATTATTTTAGGTTTATAGTGCATATTTCCCTTGTAATAGTATTTGCAACATTGTTGCCAATTAATCTTCACAGAGAATGCCAGCATCATTAGAATAAACATGGTTATTAACACAAATAATTTCTATTGTTTACTAGTATTGCTGTCAACTTCTGGGGCACTGGTTTGAAGGCAAAGTCCTGCTTTTTATTTATTTTGCAAACAAAATCCCAAGAATTGTGATGCCCACTTTGGGCACTTTGGAGATGAAAGTTTTGCTGTTTCAGTGGATGACATTGATCAAATCTGAAGATATTTTGACTTAGTGTTCTACATTCTCAAAAGAAGGGTATTTAAAATACACACCCAAGTAATGTTCCTTCTTGCTAAATAGGCTTTCTGTAGCAATGAGCTGTTAGGAGATGTCTCTTCTGGTTTGAGGTGTTACATGTGGGGCTTTTAATTTTGAAATACCCCTTTTTCTGCTGGAACAGAACCATCACACATATGTGGTTGCCGGGCCTGTGATTGTGTCCAAGACAGAAGGAGCTGGCAGAGGTGAAGGGCATTCCTGTATTCCTGGCAGGGCCACCGCCTCTGGCCTGGGCGCTGCCCTTCTTTCAGAGAAGCTCTCTGCTGCAAAGTGAAATGAAGTTTATGAGAAATCAGAACAAGAAATCTATTTCCATGTTAATCTCAAAGATTTTTTTAAAATGTGCTCTGGCTGCACTGATCAATAATGTTAAACAGCCTGATGGCTCGAGGATCATGTTAAAGGATTGTTCATAATCTCCCTTGTCTCCAAATGCACTCTTTTAAGTGAAAAATCCTCACTCAAAACCTTTAGTAATTTGCCATTGCCCTCTATGCAGCTGTGGTAAGTAATCTTCCCTTAACCAACAGCAAACAAGCCATTTCTGGGGATAAAAAAAAAAAGCCAGGGAAAATAATGCTTGATCCTTATGTTTTCTTATTCTTTATTTGATCACTTTGAAGTCTCTAGCTTTTTCTGGAGCAGTGATTGTGGGAAATTATCCAAATATAAAGGCAGCACAGCCATGGAGTTCTTTGCAGCGCTGAACATTCTGTCATAGTGATTAACATACTGAAGAAAGTACAAATTCTGCTAAAAGTCCCATAACCTGTATAGGTAACAAGGCGTATTTGGACATCAGTGGCATTAGTGACCTACCCCAGGTGAGGATATGCCCTTGGTGTTCCAGGGATGCAGAAGCGTTGTTGCTGTGGGGTGCCTCTGGGCTGGTGGGAATGCAGGCACGTGAAGATGCTGCTGGTGGCTTCAGTTCTGTGCTGTGGGAGGGATTTAGGCTGAAGATGTTTGGCTTTGGTGATGTGAAATAGCAATGAGAACCAGCTTTTCAGTGGGGGCAGCAGACAGTTTGTACAGGAGCAGTGTTGGCTCTCCCGTCTCTGAAAGTCTCTCCTCTCTTCCATCTCAGGGCTTTCAGTTCTGTTTTGGGCATTTTTTTTCTCAGCTTTTATGCTTCACTGGTTGTGCCAAGAAACAGGCTCCTTTGCTGAATTCCCTCTAGACACATCCATAGCAGTTAGCACTTTAGCTCCATCCCTCCCATTTTATTCCGTTTTTAATTAGACTCCTGAACAGGAGCACAGAGCAAACTCTGCTTTCATCTGGGAGATCCTGTGGCTGTGAAATATTTACGGGAAGTAAATAACTGTCAGAAAGTAAACAAGTCCCTGACTCTACATGAGTGTAAAAGTGCTTTGAAATAGTCTCATTCAAATAAAAGCTCCTCATGTTGAGTGGCAGTAAGAAAACAGCAACACAGGCAAAAAATCCCCAATGCAGAAGATAAACACAATTACTAATTCATGGACCTGCACGTTTCACAGTAGCAGCTTTAGTGTCTTTCTTTGCAGTTTGATTTAAAATAGGCCAGATTAAAAGGAAATCTGGATTTGGTTTGGTCATCATCTTTTCAGACAGTGGAGTGCAAGCACGGGTAGACACAGCGTGCTGCTGAAGTCATTCTAAATATAGAATTTACCATCTCCACTTCAAACTCTGGATAAAGCAATGAAGAAAAGCTCAGAGGAGGCAGCAGCTCGTGCAGGTTTTGATGGGTCAGGTAGATTAACAAGCTCAAACATCAATGTATAGAGCAAGAACTAAATTAAATATAAGCTGAAAAGCTGGCTTGACACTGTATTGGCACGAGATGACACAAGCCCTGTCAGGCCAGGCGCATCTGTGGGATGGAGGCTTGTCCTGCCCTAGGCTTGCATCCAGCTAAGCTTGTTTCCTTCTTCACTGACAGGAAAGAATTCATCTTGCCTTGTTCTGATGTTGGAGGAGGGAGGTGTCTCTCTCTCTCTTTCTCTTCTGTTGACTAGAAAAGCAGCCTTGAATGACAGCTCCCACTATATGTCAAACTTGATTTTTGGCTATTAAAATTGGGGTGAAATGAGTCTCAACTAGCACATCCAAACCCACCACCATAGCCACAGCCCTTGTGCTTAACTTCACACTGAGCTTAAAAACATTGTGTTGTACTTTTACCCATTTTTAAGTCAACATTTGTGACTATTCCCTTATTAATTTTTTTTGCCTTAGCCATCTGAAAGAGCATTCTTGTGTCATATTTACTTTTTCCAGCTTCCTTTCTTTCTACTACCTCTATAATTTGCCTTCTCGCCCCTTACAGACAAAACTCTCTGTGGTATCAACACCAAACTCTAAGGGGAAGATATGCAGAGAAGAGAGAGGGATATTTCTAATCTGTGCATCCCTAATTGATTTCACCAGCCATCTCCCTGAGTCACAGGTACTTGAAGCTGTGGCGCGTGAAGCTTGTCATCTGCTTAACAAATGTGATCTTTCAGCTGATTGACTTGGGAGGGAACTGGAGAAGCTGAGAGCCCTCCCCATGACTCTTGGATCTGCTGCAAGAGAGAGCGATAGTTGAAATTCAGAGAAAGTGACTTCACAGTCTCCCTTGTCTGCTCACTTCAACACATATGATGAATGAAACCACCACTCTCGCTCCAGAGGGAGACACTGTAATTTTTCCCCTGAAATTCCAAGCCCATCAGAGGTATATCATAAGATGAATCGTTAAGAATGAATTGGCCTTTCTAGTGAGTTTGACCTACTTGGGTTTTCTGTTCTGTTCCCTGACCCAGTGCCCTGGAGTGCTTTTCATGCTAACAGCATTCACTAATGGATGCTTGGATGGTCTGATTTGCCAGTTCTCACAAAGCCAACAGGGCTCTGTTGTGAAGGTTAATTTGCAGCCAAATCCACCAGGAGAGGTAGCCAAACACCTCAACACTGCTTGGGCACTACTTTGAAAATACAGGAAGGATGGCAATTGAGAACCCTGCATTGCTTCAGAGGGTTGATTTTCACTCTGAGTGAAATGGGACAATGACACCTTAGTGTCCCTTTCTGTTTCATGCCTGTAGAGTCAGTCTGGGCTTCATTCAGATGTTGGGAGCCTTGACAGTAAGAGGATGCATGGACAGAAGGATGCAAGGGGCAGATGAGGGCCAGAACTGGAGGTGATTGTACAAAGTGCAATGGTGCTTCATCAGATTTGCACTGGTTGAATTTTGGTTGAAGTTGGAAATTTAAATTTCACTGCAGATGTCCTAAAGGTTTGCATTTAGTCTAATACAAAGTAATCTTGAAGAGCAGCATTCCTATCCTATCTGAGGAAAATTCTCTGTCTTGGTCTGGCTAGTACTCTGCAATTAAGATTATACGACTGTTTGAACTGAAATATTGTAAACTTCTGGAGTGAAATATCTCACATGGAAATAAAACCAGTTAAAAGATGCAATACCTAATATATGACACACTTTTTCTATATTAGGCACATCTCTGAAAAAATGTATGAGTTCCACAGATCAGGCTTAGATCATAATTTGAAACTGCAGAAAATTATCTCAGAAATCACAAAAAGCATCTGCCAAGGGTTTTTGATGGGTGCCTCCTCACATCAGCTTTTTATCTTTAAAGCTAAGTCAAACTCCTGGAACATGAAGAGTTTGTGATGTGTGCACCTTCTGAAAAGCATCACAGCTCCCAGCAATGAGTCCTTATTTGACAGGTAAATGCTATGTATGCTCTGCCTATAATGAATATGGGCCTAAGTGTTTCTCTTCAAGGTGTTGAGCTTTCCAACTAAGGTTATACCACGCACGGACTATAGGATAGGAACACAATTCCCATCTTACTCAACAAAATCTTGATCAGGTTGTCCAAGAACTGACCTTATCTTGATCTTCTTGTGAGTTTAGGGACAAATTCTACAACTCCTTCATTCCAGTTTGATCATCTGTAATGGGGCTGTGAGTTTGGCCATCTTTTAGTGGACCACCTTGCTTAAAACTCTGTGATGGGGAGTCTGGAGCCACAATAAAGCTGGTTGTCTCAGGATAAAACCAGACTGGGAAGCAAACCAGTAGGCAGGATTTCACAGGTCCCATGTCAACCCCGCTGGCAGTTTGTGCAGTGGACCTGCAAGGACCCATCCTCTCCTCAGCAGTTTAGCCAGGTCACCTCTGAATGCTCACTATGTCTTTTTTTTAAATAACATTTTCTCTGGTTAGTTTGTTGTGGTGTCTGAAGCATACTGGGAACTTCCCTGTCGTACAAAAAGGAACTGTGGTACCCAAGGAGAGTTCCACAATGGGTACAGCACACAGACATGTGAGGATCCACAGCCATAATTATTTGCAACCTGGAAAAAATGAATGGAGAGATGTACTCATAGAGTCAAGACCTCAGGGAAAGATCATTCCTTAATCCACTAAATCAAACATGTTAATTTGTGCCTTGCACAAGTGACTGGAGTCAACCACCGCAGGAGCTTTTGGCAGTGTTTTTGGTAACCTACTACCAACAGGGATGGACATAAATTACTGTGGCACCAAATGGTACCTAAAATAGCACGTTTTCCCACATTTCCACTACTCACTCCTTTTGAGGAGGAGATCTGTTGGCCCCCTCTGTTTCCTCTTGGGGGGATTGATGCTGCAATCCCTCCCTTTTCTTTCTCCCATCTCTCCTCCACTACAATTCTGTGTTCCTGCGTTTCTCTAAAGCTGTCACAGTACTGTTCAAGTCAGCTTAATCATAAACAGTCTTTAATCACAAAAAATCCTTTCAGCATTAATATAAGAGAAAAATTCAAACAATGCTTCTTGCTGTTACAGAAATTTGCACCAGTGCAAGGCCAGGAGACAAAACTGCTGTGTCAGCACAGGAATAAATAAACCCCTGGGGCTGGAGGTGAGCAAAACTGAACCTCAGGCCTCTGTATTCTCTGCTCCTGGTTTAAAATACTCCTGGGAGGTAAATTTGAGGAATGAAGCTCAATGCTAGTAAATATTTTTGACCTATGCCCTGGCTGTGGGTAATTTACAACACACTTGAAAATCTGATCTGGGTTATGTCCAATTCAGAGAAGTTTATTTCCAAGGCAGTTATTTATAGACTACCTTCCTGACTCTTTGGTTCCATGGGGAAGTGTCTGAACATCAGCTCTCTCAGCAATCCCCATAAAATTAAAATTTTCAATTTTAATGGTGAATAAACAGTTTAAGGGAAATGAAACATTATCCAACAAATCCTTCCTTTCACTTAAAGCTCTGAGACTTTAAATATTTATTAGCAGCGTCTCAGCTCTGTAGCAATGTTAAAAGTCTCAGCCCTATTCTAAGGAGGGAAACAATCCATTCAATTAAAAACTAAGAGAAAATGCCACTTCAGATTACCATGTTTGGAAAAATGATTGGCACTTTTGTCATCTATGTAATAAAGCTAGAAATAGGGTTTGGGTTTTTTGCCTCCTTTAAACCTCCTTTGTCTTACAAATTTTTGTGATTCTTTCTCATGGCTTGATCCTGTAGGAGCAATGCTGGTATTTCTCTGGGCAGGTCCGCCAAGTTGCTCCCAAAATTGAGTTCTTCATGTATTTTGTGGTCTTCATGTTCAGATGGGAGGCCCTTGGGGGTTTATTGTTCTATTTTGAGTTCTGGCTTTCCCTTACCTTACCTATGTAAGAATAGCCTGCTGTAATCTCAGAGGACAATAATTTAAGAGGTTTGGAAAATCTGAGGAAACTTTATCTCCCCATGAACTGATCGAACTACCTGTACTACTTCTTTCTTAAAAAAAAAGGAGCTTAGAATCTCAAAAATAGTTCTCTACACAGTAGTGAGCAGAAGAAAGGTGTGATTACTGAATAGGATTTCAAATTTAATTTGAATCAAGTTGTCAGCTGGAAAAGAACCCCCCTGAATAGTCAGTGCAAATGGAGCTGGCATTGCTTTGCCTGGGGAGGTGCCTGGTACCTTCTGGGAGGAGGGGAATGGTGAAAACCTTCATTTAAAATATGACTTTCCAAAGAAAATTATCTTATGGTAGAAAATGGTCTCATTTTTAAATTTCCGAGTTCTGTTCTGTGAAAGTTGTGTGGGTTAACCGTGACTAGAAGGACCATGCCAGGTTGTTTTAGCAGTGAATGTTTAAGAAGTTATTCTTATGGGACAGTCTTGAATTTGTGTGTGTGTTCCTGCATCCCAACGATGTAGAAGACACTAGATTCTTGGTAACTGATCCCTCTGCTGAAAGGGTTGCTGCAGTCAGACTTCATTGCAAAAGATAAGGTGGCATCAAAAGTGTTGATGATGGAATAAAGGAAAACAAATTATCATGCCTAAAATCAAATGAGTTTTAATTAATGCCTCTAATCTGTCTAATGAAAATTCTAAATGCCATTTGTGCCTTCATTGTTGCTCTAAACAGTGACAAGCTCGTCAGAGACAAACAAATTGGGATGTGTGCCACTAAAGCTAAAACATACCAGAAGTGAAGTAAGTAATTTGGGAAAGAAGTACATTGTAGAGAAACCTGCTACAGCCCTGAGGTTCATGCACTGCATCCCACCTCCGCAGGCTTTAAATAACAGTTACCCACACAGAACTGGGATTTTTACTTGCTCCCAATTAGACAGTGTGAGAACTCCTGCAGACACCATCCCCATATTCCCAGTCCTGTCTCTCAGGAGGAGACTTCTCCCTGTGTGTTCCAGCATGGGAAGATCTCAGTCTGGACTTCTTTTGCATGTTGCTTCCTGCAAAACCACCGCCACTGAGCAGTGATCCTGCCTGGGGGTGGGAGAAGCTTTCCTTTATCTGGAAAAGGAATTTAAGCCATCCAGAAGGTAATTTATTCAGAGTTAAATCTGAGTAACGCCTTTTTCCCAGCACAGGCTCTGTAGATGCCTAAGCAAGCTGAGCTGGCACAGATCTTTATTTTTATTGTCCATATCAGTTTTTCCCTCTGATTTCCTCTTAAAAGCTACAAAACACATAACTACAGAAAAGAGCAAATTTACTTCTCACCAGTGTCTGCATAGCTTGCAGGTTGGATATATTCTACAAGATTGAGACAAGATCTTTTTGAGAATTTTGTTATTTGTTTTTGTTTTTTAAATCTGAATTTTATGTCCTGCAGGAGGAGGGAAACAGTAATTTAAGAGCAGAAGAGTATGAAGCTGTAATAAATAAATATGGGCTAGGATTTAAAGGCAAGTTCTTACCTGAAAGTAAGAGAAGAGTTTGGGAAGAGTAGCAATGGGGATGGGGAGCAGGTGGGGGAAAAGTGGTTAAAAAAACTTAAAAGCAAAACTGATAAAAGCAACTGGATGGGACAGTAGACAGCCTGGGACTGGGGTGGGAGGGGGCAAAGCTGTATCTGTGATCACACGTGGAAGGTTTATCTAGGCAACTGATCTGTGGTCATTAAGGGAAGTGCTTCTTGGGTGGAAAGACCCATTGCCAGTTGCAGAAGTGGTCCAAGTCTCTGAAAGTGACAAGTAAAATGAAGCAGAAAATGGGAGCACATCTCTGATTTTGCAGCCAGCCTCAGCACCTCAGTCTATTCCTTTGGATCTTTTAGAGGAGCTGATTGCTTGTCTTTGAGGCCTTTGGTCCTCAGCTGCAGAAATAACAGCCCCATGAGCTGAGCTGGTTGCTGATTCACCTCTAGGGGTAGAAACAGCATCACATTCTGGTAAAAGACTTATTCTAGTAGGGGTCTTCTGGAGCATTTTCTCTACCACCTGAAGATATGGAAATGTTCTGTAGAATCTGACCTACATGATTAACATTAAATATAATGTGTTGATGAATTATTTCTGATAAAAGGAAACTCTGAACTAAAACAAGCTCTTCTGAAAAATAAGCCTGTGCAGCACCACAAGTAGACATAGTTTCTCTCCATTATTTTTACCATCCTGCAAATTTGATTCTGCTGATGCTTAAATGTGTGAATAATCTGTCAGGAGCCTTGAACATTTCTCTCTTTTACATTACATAGAATATGGCAATCTCTGTAATCTCCTATCCTATAGCCTCTGTGGTATATTTAACAGCAGAAAACAACCAGTGTTTTGAAATTAAAATGAATTTAGGTTTGCATTAAGATGCAGACGGAAGGAGTTATTTTTGTTGCTGTTTTCTTTTTCTGTCCTTTTTCATTTTTTTTTACCTGCTCCGAATAGAGATTCTTTTAAGTCTTTGCTGTTTATGCTTCAAGCTAATGCAAATAAAACAGTGACTAAACCTGCTGGATTTTGAATGTATGCAGAGAATCATGAATTTTAGGGATTGTTGATGTTATCTGAAAGACATTGCAAAGAATTAAATTGATTCGTGAATTATAGGAGGAAAGATTTCCTTCGTTCCAACTTGGGCTAAGGAATCTATTTGGTAATGGATACTATTCTATTATCTATTTGAAGGAGCTCAGTGTAGTATATTTGGGGTGAATTTGCAAGTTTAGTTGATGAAAACATTTTGGTTTGATACAATAGAATGTATATATACTTCTGCAAGGCATATAATTTGGTACCTCAGATCCCTTCACATTAAGGAACTAGAAGTGTAAAAATTAATATTTTGCAGTTTACATGGATTAGAAACTGTCTAACTAATGGTTCTCAAGATGATCACTGTCAGCTGCTGGCACTGTGGGTGCTCTCCAGAGCTCAGCTTTATCTCCCTGTCCATGATACTTATCAGCTGACTGGAAATGGCAATGGCAGGGAGATTCCAGCTCACACATCAGGACAATGCCATAGGGAGAGATGGCAAAGGATAGCCAGTGGCAAAAAAAATACTGAATGTGAGTTCACCTGTAGCCAAAATGTTGGTGTGGTCCTTGAGCACATACAGTCTGGGAAGGGGGCATTGCCTCTCTGCTAATATAACTGCTGTATGAAGAATCTGTCTAGGTCAACAGTTCAGAAAGGGCTGGGATTAGGCAGGGTCTCCTCTAAGGAGGTTTACCAAAGTAATAGCAGGATTCGTTAGCATGCCTTGTTGTGAGAAACCTGAGCAATTTGCTTCACTACTAAAATAACAGTTTTGTGTTAACCAGGGCAAGCCTGAACTCTCCACATTTGGAACAAAAAATTGTAAGGGGAGCCCTTTCAATATAGCAGATAAAGCTCTAATGGCATCCTGGAATTTCAAAAGAAGCATCTTCACACTGGAAATACGAGTGAATGGTCACAGGCACAATAACAGAGGTCATGGTCAAGTACCATTGCTGCAGAATTCTAGATGCATTTAGCATTGATGTGGAATTAAAAAATGGTGTATTGGGATGACCTGTGACTTCTGCTGTGTCGTTTAGGCTGGAGGTTTAAAGCAATTCTTTCAGAGCAATTATTTTACCCTGTACCAGGGGAAGAGCCCTTGCCACGTGGGTCCCTGTGAAAGGAAATTAGCATCTTCAGGAATCTGACGAATCAAAGCTTCAGATTTTTTTCTGTTTCCCATTGACTTTGACAGAGTGAAGAGCTGAGGATGGTTTTAAAATAGGAACTCTATTTCTTATTCAACATTCAGCCCTAAAAATTGATGAAAACAGCAGCAATTAGAGCGGGTGAGAGTGAGTAAGGTGCCTCTTCCACTTCATTTAGTAAAGAAACTGAGTTGTCTCCCCTAGGCGCTTGTCTTGCAGCTTGTGTGACTGCAGATGGCTGGCACTTTGAAGAAAGCCTGTAATTTAAAAGCAACTCTGAATCATCCTGCCTGCCTTTCTTGGCATAACACCACTTCACTTTGCTGCTCTGCAGAGGCTGGTGTTCACAGGTTTATCTTCTTGACTGGCAACACAAGGCAAGCCGTGCATCCGGGACTAATGGCAGGTGCCTTGGGGAAGACAGGGTCAAGCATTTGCGCCTGCTGCCTCTACAGCAGGCAGCCCGTTTGGCATCTGCTGCCCAGTGCTCCCTCCTAAGCCTTCATTATTAACCATCAGGGGAAGCATCTATCTTCTACTCATTCCCCTCGAGATCAAAGATATATTGTGTATAATTGTTGTGGGGGGAAGTTGAATAAGACCTAAAGACAGGCTGGATCAGAACAGGGAGAATCATACCCAGAATCAGAACCCGGGGAGGTCAAAGGCCTGGGTAGGTTTTGGAGTGTCAGCTTCCCATAGCCTGGGAAACCTTTCAGGTTGTCTTTTTAGCCAAAGAGAAAGGGCTGATCCATTTTAGGTTAGGTATTAGCTACTGTAGTAGCATTTAAGCCACTGGAATAGGAAAATGAAAGTTTAAACTGCCCAGAAGGGTGCTGTATAAATTTGTCTCTCAGCTACTGTTAAGCATCGAGGATAAGTAATTGCCATAGCTGCTTCCCCAGACATGTTTTGACCTCTTGTTTAATTATCTTTCTGAAAATTGTCCATTCCTTAAGGTTGCTGGGTATTTTGCTGAACAAACTGCTGCCAGTGTGCTTGAAAGAGATTATTTTAAAGGAAAAGCATTTTCACAAACAGATTTAATGTTCACTTTTCTTCCTTTACCCGAGGGCTCTCTACCTATTTTTATTCCTTATGTTCCCTTATCATGCAGTGGAACCCAAGGTCCTATTTACTGAGAAATGTTTTTAAAAGCCTAAAACTTTCTATTTCTATAAATAAATATGTCTGTATTGCTGGAGTCAGGAGCCTGGTTTTCAGGGGATCTTGCTTTGGTTGAAGCTAGATTGCTGGTTGAATTTTATCTGCCTTAACCTGGGAGAATATGGAGTTAGGCATGATGTTGTTTTCACACTGCAAGTTCCCCTATGCAATGAGATTTATGTTAATTTCTACATCTCTGCACATCATCTGGGTGGTTATGGAGGAATAAGATTCTCTGAAATGGGAATATGCCTTCGATTCTGAATTGCAAGGTTACCGTTTGAACTAAGCCTCCTTTTCTTCAGGCTTAGCCCTTTCAGCTCCCTCAGCCACATCTCATCAGAATTGTGCTCCAGACCCTTCCCCAGCTCTCTTCCCTTCTCTGGACATGCTCCAGCCCCTTGTTGTCGTAAGGGGCCCACAGCTAAGCCCAGGACTCAATGTGCAACCTCAGCAATGCTGAGTACAGTAGGTTGATCATTGCCGTCATCCTGCTGGCCACGCTGTTCCTGTGACCAAAAGCTTGGCTCTGTCCTTACTCTGCAGAGACAACAGATGTAAATGGTCTGGGCCAGCGGGCTGCAAAATGAGAAATGACAAGCAGGAGGAGGATGTGAGGCTCCTGGTGAAGTGGTGCTGTCGGTCACTGTTGCTGGATTGTCTGCATCTGCAGCCACTGCCTGGAGGCCTGAGCCCAGCTTAAGAAATGGGAGCTGGAGCAGACCAACAGCAGATTCTGTAGTGAGAATGTTGATGTGGTGATGTTGAAACCATCATGCAAAACTGCATCTCCCAGGATAGCTGTCTGAGGGTGTGTGTGGTGGTGGACAACAGGAGCAATGGCTTTTCTGGGTGTCTCCTGTATGCGTGTCCTGATTCCAGCCAGGACAGGGTTAATTTTTGCAGTAGCCAGAAGGATCATGGCTAGGACCCAGAGGTTATTGCATAGCACCTCACATCACTGTCAGGGGAGGAGGGGAGAAGGGGCCCTTGTGGTCAGAGGGAGCAGTCGGGTAATGTGGGTTCTGAGCAATTACATGAGAATTGCTTGCCTGTCTTGTACACATATTGTAGCTGTTACTGTTCATTTTCATATCTATTGCTCTTTCCAGTAAAATGATGTTATCTCAACCCATGACCTTTACCTTTTGTGCCTCCAATTCTCCTCTCCAGCCCGCTGCAGGGAGAGGGAGAAGTGAGGGAGCAGTGCATGGTTTGGAGTTTCAGTGGGAGCACTAAATTGGGGGAAACCATTCCTAGACCATGTCAATGTGATGGCCCTGTGGAGGGTCTGAGCACAGGGAATGCAGGGCTCGAGTGAGATCTGCTGCCAAATCCCTGCTCTTGCCTCCCTCTATAGCACAGTCACAGGTTGGGGGAGACAGCTGGGCTGGACTGCAGCAGAATCAGCCTTGTCTTGGTTTCTCAATAATTTAATATACTGCTTTTCAGCTAGCCTCCGTCACTGTTGAAATTCATACTGAATTGCAGGTGCCTGTCTTATTTGCTGAATAATGTTTTTCAGCTTGGTCCTTTTTTTGAGTGTGTCTGTAATGCAGGAGGAATGGCTTTAGACTCCAGTCTTTTCTCATTGACATCTTATGCACTGTCTCATCCTCACATACTGAGGTGTGTTTTCCCTTGTCCTGGAACAGAAGTCCAGCCTTCTCACCCTGGGAGAGCCTATTCAGCTCCAAAAGGTGCAGTTCAAGGCTTCTAGCACTGTCACACCTAATAAAATCACAATTCATACAAAACCTTTGTAAGGGGTGGCCTCTGCCATTCCTTGGGTGGAGAATGGCATGATCCTCTCCCTGTTTGGTTGCCAAGAAAACCCAGAGAGGGTTGACATGGCATTTACTGGAGAACCAGACAGATGTCCAGTTCTGTTGAGACTCAGGTCTATTGGGATCTTCACAACATTATCTTTTTTTCTACCTTTGTCATATTGTAGAGAGCTTAGGTTTCTTGGAGAGTTCAGTTACTAGCTAGGCTGCTTTTGTATGTCTTTATTCTCAAAATCATAATTTTAAAACAACAGGTAGGCTCAGGCAGAGGCCCTGGGTAGGATTCCCCTCTGTCCATCCCTCCCAGCCTACCAGTAAGCAGTGGGTAAACCAGAGATCTCACCCCAGGGGCTGGTTTTGTTCACAGCACAGCTTACCTGCTCAAAACAACTCAGGTGAACACGGCAGCTCCTGGTGCTGCTCTTGGTCCTTCAGAAGCAACTGTGTGTCTGATACAGCTGTTTTATTGATTCTTCATGGCACTGTGGGGTCTGACAGGGGCAGAGTACTGAGATTTGCAGGTTTGCCACAGTTCATTCCTAGACAAAATCTCCTAGGGCTGTTGGGACAACCAGTCCTTCATGAACAGGGTGCAGATTGGTCCAGAGCTCTGCTGGGTTTGGATTGGACACTGTTTTGGGAAGAGTTTCAGGTGCTTGTATGAGCTGTTTGCCTACTACCACTGTAGATTAAATAGATGTTTGACCCCAATAACAGTGTTAGGTACTGCTGGGGAGAGCCACTCCTGGCTTAATCTACTCTCTGGAAAAAAAGTATTTGTGCATTAGCAGCAGCATTTGGGGTGGAGGACACAGGCTTCCCAGCAACCTAGCCAGTAAATAATATGTGGCACATGAAATGAGCTAATGGTATTTTTATGTAGGAGACAGACAGGCCAATCATTCATTCTCACTCATTTTTTACAGTCTTTTTTATTATCTCTGGTTCATAATAGTCAGATTCCAGCACCTTTTCCTCCATTAGAGGAGCAGGCTTCAAAACCTATCTGCTTTTCTCATACTTGTTCCATCAAATTCATTAGGCAAATGCCTCTCTGCATCTCATTTCAACACTTCTGAATCTGGTTGTTCACCTCAGTACTTCCAGATGTAAAAATCATGTAGTGATGGCCACAAGCTAATCCCTTGGCTCCTCTAGCCACCATAAATAGGAGAAGGAAATGCAAGGTTTATCTAATGTCTGTCAGAAAGATGCCTGGAAAGTCCCCTAAGACATCAGACTTGAATGGGCTGGTTCTGGTCCAAAACTGAGGTTGAAGAGGAGGAGAATAAATTTAGGGGTCAGTTACTACAGTTAGATTGATTTTCTGGAAAACTCTCTAGGCAAAAATCTCAAATTTTCTTCATCCCGAAGTGGTGAAAATATTAAGCTGGAAGGGGAACTTGTCCCAGAGAACTATGATTGGAGGTGGTGGAAATGGCTGGATCCTTCTGCCATGTGGCTTTGGTCTCCCCACAGCTCTTCAGCTGTCCTAAGCTGAGGACTTTTTACCACTGTCACTGGTGGGTGGGTGAAGCTGGAGTGCTGAGTGGCTCCTAAATCACTTTTAGGATCTTCTGACAGGCTCAGAGTGGTGCCTATGTGCATACTGGATTCCTTTCCCTTTTCTTTACCCTTTTCCTTTCCGTATTCCAAAGATAGGGAAACCAACTCTTTGAGCTATGGACTAGCTTACACCTGGTTGGGGAAAAGTTTTAGGCTGCAGGCAAAGACTTAGAGTTGTGAATTTTATATCTTGGGAAAGGTGAATCCCTAAATTTGATTCATAATTCTGTATAAAGCTATGCCAAGGGCTGCTGTGGAAACAGGCAGAGGACTTGCTATAACTGCTGCTGATATCTGTGCAAGCTTTGTCTTATTGTGGGACTAGACTCAGACTCATAGATGAGGCTTTATAGAACAGCACTTCCAATGTCTTAACATTCCAGGTAATCAGCTGGATTTACAGTTACACAGACTCATTGTGGTACAAACAAAATGCCTGCTCCAGAAAAACTGCAGCACTGGGCTATATCAACTCTCAAAGCTCAAACTTCTTGGTGAATACAAGTCAGAAACATCATTCCCTTCACAAGCATGGCAAGGCAAGTTAGGGCAGATTCACTGCCAACATGCTAAGCAACAGCATTCCTGCTTTGACCCAGAGGCAGAGTAGAATGTGTGTATTCTGGGAACACCAGGAGAATGAGCACAGACGGTTCCTCTGGCATCTGATTCACTGTACTAGTCAGATCATTTTAAAAATCAGGATCATACTTTTATAGGAAAACAGTTATTGAAACATTGCAGAGTGTTTTCCCCACATGCCTATTACATCATCCCACATGTTATTCACTGCTTGGTGACTGCAGACCACTGTTTGCCAAACTGCAGTGGAAGTACTCCATATATGGATAATTAATATATATTTTTGCATTATCCATAATGTAACTTTCATCTCTTTAGCCTTTTAATTTTCACAGCTTTATTTTAAGAATAGAGAATCTGTAGGGTGGGTACACTCTTGAATTGATGAGAGCTGATGAATAGGGTAAGACAAATACCATATAAATGGTTTTTTGAAATAATGCAGTCACTGGCAGAGTGAATCAGATGTCTATGTCACATGATGGCAACTGTCACTTCATTAGACTTCTTAATTCAACATTGAATCCATGCTTTATGGCCAGCTATTCCTTTCCTACTTCGTAATTTGTCATCTACAGTATATTGATTGTGCACCTAGAGTATTTGCACATCTTCTCAAATGTAGTTCGCAGTGAGAAGTTTCTGCTGGCAGAACAGCACCAGCAAAATGGAAGTGCAGTGAAATCCCTCAGGTTCAGAGTGGGGTCAATTTTGGTGGGTGGTAGTCAGGCAGCTTTTTTGGTGGATCATATGATAGCTATTTGGAGATCGGAGAGAAGAATCAGAGCTGAAATGATGAATTGTAGATATTAAGTACTTTTTGAGTTCCTATGCAAACAGATACACCTTCAGAGTTCACAGTGGTCTACAGACCACAGTGACAAGAACCAGTTATAGCTCCTAAAGGCAATGGAAATTCCTGGTTCACACTCTTTTTAGGAGGTCATCACAATCATTAATGTGTGGGTAGAGGGTTAACTTCTGGCACCTGCCAATGAAAAGATCTGTGCACCCAACCAAAGTTATCAGACAAACTTAAATGAATGATAGCCTGACTCACCAGGATGAGTCAGGCTTGTTCTAGAAAGAGAACTCCTTTCTGCCTGGTTTTCCTTTTTTTGTGAGTGGAAGACTAGGTATCATTAAAATGTTGCTGGTGCTTCTCACTGAAAACAGAATAGTAAAGCAGGAAGAAGTAATGAACTTGCTCATGAAACTTGCACAGGTGGGAAGAGTCATCCAGATCCATTTCATGTTCTTTACTAACTGCTCTAGGAATACAGCAATCTAGGAAGATGCAGCAGCCTGTCTATTCTCTGGAGTCTCTTTGTACTAGTTCACTGCAGCAAAATCTCTTGGGGCAGTTCTCCTTGTACTTTCTGTTGAACTGTGAAATGCTGGAAGATGTATTTGCAAAGAGAGAATTTCTTAGGGCAATGTTCTCTCCAACACAGCAGCAGCTTTCCCAGACATCATTCTCTTTGGGTTTACTTGTTTTACTTATTTCTCTCTGCATCATTTTCTGGGCAGCATTTTGAAAATTACTTTCATCCTGATAGGTAAAATTAAATGAGAATTCCACCTCCTCCCTACCGTGGTCCTTTGGATTGCAGTTCCCATGTTGTACCAGTCTCCAGGCAGATCTGCTGCAATACAATGGTCAGTCTCTTCCTGTCAGCCAAGGAGGGACATTTGTCTGGAACAGCCTTGGAAACCCTAAGAAAGGCACTGTCTAAACAAATGCTACTTTAATTATTGGAATGGGTCCAAAACCAATTGTAATTGCAAAGTTTGGGATTTAGGTTGCAGCTGCCAGCCTCTTGTTCCTCCCTGACATTTTGTGGATGACTTTATTTGTTGCTTGAGGAAGAGGGTGGGTGGAGTGGCAAACAGATGGAGATATTCAACAGAGACATGAAAATTCTGAGTCCCCAAAACCTGGAACTCAAAAGTAATAATATCACAGTGTTCAAAAAGATTAGTCTTTTGATCCTTTTGGCAAAACCTGCTGTTTCCCAGCTGGTCAGCCATCTCTGGCATCCTCCAGTCACAATTGCAACTGCAAAATGACTGGAGAGCTGCTTCTGTGCTCACATTCTTGTTGCCAGATGTACAATTATCACTACTGAAGAAGCAAAAGAGCCTAGTTTCGAACACAGCAGGCTCCAAGCAGCTTGTTTTCCTTTTGACAGCTGTTGCATTGCGTTTTGTATCTTACCTCTAATTCTTGACCATGGCTAACATCCTTCACCTCTTGACCTGTGCTGGCTGTGCTGTCCTGTAGCTGTGATTACTTCAAATGGATAAAATACATGAGAGTGTTTATAAGGTCATGTAAGACTTTTGGCTGTGGGGAAAGGGTGAAAGGGGCAAGTCTCATTTCAGTGAGAAGATCTGTTTTTCCTCTTACAGATATATGGCTTCCCTTCTTGACTGCTCCTTAATTAGCATGAAAATGGACTAAATATTTTAAGCAAATCAGAATTTCAAGAAGCATTTACAGCAGCGCCTCATGTTTAAATGTACGCAACACTATGCAAGTCATCATTGAATAATGAATTAATAAATAACTTTGAAGGAATTTTTAGCCCAGAAAGCATACACCATTTCAGCTTCCAGTCAATTGCCCTGTTTACTGTGGGGGGTTTTTTTAGCAACGCTATCAGTCCTGGAAGTAGCCTTGTCAATATTTCAGTTGCTTTGGGGGACAGAGCCATAGCATTCAGTTGAATTGTAATCCTTAAACTGGCAAGCAAGCAGGTTTTCTCAGCTTATCTGTTCCCTTTTTGGTAACAAAAACTTAGAAAACCTTCTCTGTAGGGTAAGGATGAAGCTTCCTGTCTACCACAGCTGTGAGATTTTGTTGTCTGTGGTTAAACGTCTCTCTGACGCTGCTGGTTTGAAAGACACAGAGAAACTTTGCCTACAGAAAAAAATCCTATTGTAGGTTCATCTAACCCTTTCAAAGATGAGGGGAGCTTAATATTTAAATCACATCTTTTTTGTTTTGACTGGGAGAGAGCTCATGTCCTCCTCCCTGTGCTTGAAGGTGTTTGTACTCCTCAGACCCAAACCTGCTAGAACGTAAGGCTCAACTGTGATTTGTATGACAAGAGTTTGGACTCAGCTTGACGACCCTGTGTGGATTGCATGGAGCAAGTGACCCACCCTGACCCCCACTCCTCCCCTCCATCCCTACGGTCAAAAGAAGGATACTGGAGTCAGAGGGAGTCATATGAGGGATGTGGGTGTGCTGCAGCCTCTCTTCTGACCGCAGCACCTGGCCCTGTCTCATGTCCATGTGGTCTGAGAGAGAGGGAGGGACACTGAGCTGGAGGGAGGTTCCATGCTGGGGTTGCAGTGGCCAGAAGCCTGACTGCCACTCAGGTTACCCCCTGTCTCCTTAGCATCATTCAGAATGGTGCAGAGGCTCCCAGCATGACCAGTGGCATCCCCCAGATAAGACGAGAGCCATGTCCACCCCTGGAGATACAAATCCCTGCAATTTATGCTCAAGAGCTCCTGTGGAATTCCTGTCCTTGCAGCATTGTGTTTGTTTTATAATTCCTTGCTGTGCCTCCTGCTGCTGTGCAGGGACATTCTGGTGACAGAAAAAAAAGCCTGTGGGAGACCACTATCACATACAGAGAGGAGGACCCACCATATCATGATGGTGATGATACATTAATGATTGACAAGTGTATAAAGTAAATGGACTGGCAAATAGTTTTCCCTGGAATATCATTTTATAATAGCCATATCAAGTGCTATTTCTAATAGAGAAGGTAAAAAGATAAGATGCTGGGTGAATATGACTTAAAAAATTGAGTGCTGTTAAGCTGCGAGACAGGATTTGGGTTTAGTGTTTAGGCTGTGCATGATGGAGAGCAGTCAGCAGAACTGGGCTACGGCTGGAAGTAGGGTATCAGGTCACACAATTCTGTAAGATGAAACCAACATTTGTTCAGGCCGTGATTCAACTTGGCTCTAAAATATGTGCATTAAATCCCATTGACTTCAGTGGGACTATTCGTGTCCTTTTAAAGTTACACAAGGGCTTAGGCATTTTGCTACTTTGAAGCTTCCCATTGAGACTTACATACATTCTTCCATGTAGCTTAAAAATATCCCAATGGCAATATTTAGTTCTAGCTAGGAAAAGCTAGAGAAAAGATGAATTGCACTTGTCATTGAGGCACACTCAACATTTACATAAATAGTTGCTGTGAGGTGTTTTCTAGTTGAAATTATGTGTACCCCATTTACCTGAACCTATTCTGAGATCTACAAATTTAGCTTTGTTTCTCTTCAATTTCTTTACCATAAAACCAACAAAATGCAGTCTCTGAAGACTAGTCAATTTAAATTATAGTATTAGCATTGATTAGCCTGACAGCATGGCACTTCCATTCAAATGTCATTAGAAGGTAAGTGAGAGCCGTGATGGAGCAGAGGAGGGAAAGAAGCAGTCAGGATGGAGGAATGGACATGCTTCTGAAGGCTTCGTAAGGCAACAAAGAACATAAGAAAGAGGTGAACAAAATATCGGAACTCAGGGCAACCGCATAAGAACCAACGGGATAAAACCTTGTCCTTTAGGAAAAAAATGGCATGAAGAAAACAATGAAAACACAAAACTGCGTGTAAACAACACCAAACAAAGTCATTCTTATAGACCTCAGCTGTGCCATAGGTAGGGAGACTTGAAAGTCCCTCGGTGTGGGGAAGTCCAGGAGAGCAGGTAGAGCAGGTGCTGTTGCTGCTTCCAAGGCTCCTGCAGCCCCACACCCCGGAACACAGCTGATGTGTGCAGGCAGACATGGGGAAACAGACACGGAAAAATGCTCATCCCAAAGTAGACTCTGGAGGGCTTGGTCAAACACAGAACATTGTAAAACTCTCGTAACATCAAGAAAGATCAAACTGACCTGTTCACAGTGGACTGGCCCCAGTGACCACAGTATCATTTATGCTACTCTAAGTTGTATTTATTACATGCTACTACTACACACAACCAGCTTCTAGGATGTGAATTAGTAGTATAAAATGAACTTGTCAAATTAACTCAAGGTCTCTAGAAGCATCTCCATGAGTAAAAGTTGCCTTTAGCAGCCAGGCTGGCAGTGCAGAGCTGTGAATAATGGGAACTCTTGGTGTAACTTCCACTGTGTTATTTGGTGGCTCTCACAATTCACCCAGCTGATGCAGTTCAGTGAGTCTGTGGTCTGACTTGAAGCCAGATGGAGAACCTTAATATAAATCTTAAGCTAAACCTCCCGCTGCTTTGGCAGGGTAGTAGTGAGGCAGCTGATGTGCACACAATCGCTCTTCTGCTCCCTCATAAAAGGTGCCTCTTCCTGTAGCTAAACTGGTAGCCACTGAATATGTCTTTAAAAGATCTATCCTGTTTAGATGAATAACTTGCTACAAACAGTTTCTAAAACGTGGTATTGTGAATAGTGCATTGCAAAGGAGCTGTCAGCCTGCCTGTCTGCTGCAAGCAGAAGTTAAACATGTAGTAAACCTTTTAAAACCTGACTTTAAGGGGAAAACTTTGATTACAAACCCAACAGTTGTGATTTCAGGTTATAATATGCCTGATTCTGTGACAGTGCTACCCAGCACAGCAGGGGAGGCATTTGCCAGAGTCCATTACTGGCAGCTTACTCAAACATCTCCAGCTCTGGAAGGCTTCTGAAATTCGTATTCAGCAATGGTGTTTTTGCAGGGATGGATTCTCTGATCTCTTGCCCCTTCAGTTGTTGGTCCTGGTTGTGCAAAGTGATTTGACTGCCAGCAATTTGCGCTGGAGTGTTTCATACTTGTGCTGTGCAGGAACAGCTGATAGTACCAGGTGGAGAGCTAAAAGCATGATCAGGCCCAAGGAGCTTGAGTGGAAATTTCAGCCAAGAACCCTTTTTTTTTTTTTTTTTTGGAAATGGCCAAGATATAAATCCTGGAAAATGGCAGGTCATAATGGAAATGCTGACTCAACTGTAGCTTTAGTCACAGTGGCC
Organism: Sclerurus mexicanus; assembly: GCA_013396755.1. Lineage (NCBI taxonomy): Eukaryota > Metazoa > Chordata > Aves > Passeriformes > Furnariidae > Sclerurus > Sclerurus mexicanus. The sequence continues at coordinate 1,048,672 of VWZF01006460.1, read as the reverse complement.
CTGCTATGAGTCTGTGTGGAGAGAATACATTGTTGTCAGCAGATGACTACATTTTTCAATTTTAGGAGCAATTCTCTTGATGCGTTAACCTTATTTACACTTGTTTCAGTACACTCATGTCTTTCTGCTGAATGTCAAGGGCACCTCAAGAATTAAAGGGAATTAGCAATTTCTTCCCATGTTCTTGGCTGTAATTGCTGAAATTGCTTCAGCTTTGAAGCAGAGTGGCAAGAGGTCTTTGTCTTGAACAGCAGGGCATTGTTATACTGATGATGACCAGGTTCTCATCTTACATGCACTGGTGTGTACAGATACAAGTCCCTTGAAGTCTACAGAGCCACAGGTTTGTCTCTTTAAATTTAGAACGCAATATTATACGTAATTCAAGGAATTGATTACTAAGCCACCCATGTTCTTCTCTGGTATCTTGGGATGTCAGTACGGGTGGGTGTGTGGTAGATGGGGGCTCAAAGGAGATGGAAGGAGCTGGGCATACAGTAATCAAACCACATCAACTTTCTAGGGTCCCTGAAGTTATCAGGTATCACTCAAAGTCTTTGAAAGGTGCTGCTGTCCAAGCACCTTCCAAGCCCAATGTACTTTTCAGATGTCTTTATTAAAAGGCAGAGAAGACAATGGTGAAGAAGCTTTGCATCAGAGGGGAGGAGGATTAGGAAGAAAAAATTAATGGTTCTAACGAACTCATATCAATAATAATATGACCTGTAACAACCAGCTCCCAATGGCCAATTTCCTTTGGGCCATTTCTATGAACAAGTTTAAGTAGAGATTTAGGTGGCTAAATATAGACAGTCTGATACCTATTATGTGAAATCTCAGTTTGAAATTATTCAAAATCTTCCTATTATATATGAATAATCAGTGTTTTATCGCACTGTGAGACCGTCTGAACAAAATTCCTTTCAGAAGGTACTTCTTGCGGTTAGTTGGATAACTCAGGAGAGATGTCCTTTATGAAAAGCTGCTGTTGGATACTCTTCAGAAGATGAACATCTTTGCAGACTCTAATGAGAAAAGAGAGCTGACCAGGATGTGAGATCACACATGCCCTCTACCTCCCACAACTTTTGCTTTTCGGAAAGTTGGACTAGAAACTGTTCCTGCAACAGCTAAAACCTTGTTGTTAGAAGCCTTGTACAGGTTTTTAGAGGAAAGTACCATATCTGATTCTTCATCTTGAACCTGCCCATCATGATCTCATTTACCCAGATAACATGAGGAGTTTGTTGTGGAATATTCACTGTGTGGTCATATCATGCTTGAGATGAAACCCTAGCTGATAAATGAACCCTTCACTTCTGAAAGTAATTGCTAACCATTAAAGCCTTAAACTGGCAACAGTCCTATAGCACAGTCAGGGAAATGGTAAAAACCTGTAATTGCAACCTGTGCTTTTTCAAAATAATTCCAGTCTTATTGTCCCACATATAGATTGACTTGTATACCATGGTGTACTAATACAGTGTATCAATGCCTGTCCATCCCAGTATGAACCCTTGGAACTGCAATCTATTGAAAAAGGTCTTTGAAGGCTATAAATATCCCAGCATTGCTCCCTGTTTCTAAATTAGAGCAATGGAAGCTAAATATATACTGACTCCAGTTGTGACAGATCCTGAAAGCGATTCTTATTCATTTTGATTCTTGCCCAGAATATCTTTCTTGCAGTCCCACTTCTGAATTCGTTGAAGAAAACAGCCCTGACAACTCGCCCTTCAGCCCTGTGCTGCAGAAAGGAAAGGCTCAGCTTCAGTTACTCAGATCAGCTAATAGCAAAGTGAAACAGAATATCGCTAATTTTCTTCCTTTCTGTACAAAGTCCAGACTGTCATTAAGCCTCTTTATCTGCTTTAGACTGGCGCTGCTACATTGATGCCATCAGCACTCTTTGGTGGTAATTGGCACGAGGATCCAGCCCTGTAGCTTCATTAGCTCAGCTGATGCTTTGGGCTTCTCTAGATGGCACAGTGCTGTCAGGAGCTGCTTCATCCTTGCCATCCACACCACGACTTCCCATCTCAAGAGGTGGTAAAATATAAAACTGAGGCAGGTGTTGGAGGACAGGGGAGTTTCCAAGAGGACAGTGTGCTGCTCTGGCTGATGGACCTTCCCCACAAGAGGATAAATGCTGCTGTGAGGAACGGGATGGGTAAGAGTGGAACTAGGGCTCCTCCTGATCTCTCCAGAGGTAGGAGGCAAAGAAGCGGAGAATTCCTGAGAACCAAAATGCATCTAGGATTTTATTTGTTGTACATGGTATGTACAACCTCCCAGGGAATACAGACGCATTTATGCTTTAAGGTTAAAATCCAAAGCAGTAGAGAAATGGAGTTGTAATTCGTGCTGTGGAAACAGTAAAGATTACAAGGGGGAAAAACATAGCCAGAGACATGAGGAAATTTGATTTGGTCCTTCTGTGGTACTGACATCCCAATGGCAAGCTTGTTTCTTTCCTGCTTCCAGGCATTTTGGCAGCACTGCAGAATCCCAAAGCCACAAAAATTGCAAATTTACACCTGTGAGGTTTTGCTTCTCCAGCTCAGGAAACGGAGGCAGGGTTGCAAAAACAGATGGGAGCTATCAGCCAGCTAGAAAGTGATGTGCCTCAGGAGGTGCTTTATTTATGGTGGTGTTGAGATCAAACAATCAGAAAATCCTTGGTATGAACTATAGAAGAGGAATTTGGTTCCTATGGCCCAGTTCTGCCTCCTTTCAAACATTTGCTTCAAGCTTGGGGGAGGACAAGTGGGCAGCAGGGACATCCAAGCTCCCACTCTCCCACAAGAAGCCTGAGCTGATGGAAGACATCCTTGACATATAACATTAATGTTAGAAGGAAGGGACAAGGCACTCCTCTCATTCTTACACTATGACAGAGAATGGGGTTAATTTTGAGCTTTCAAAAGTGCACACGTAATGGTAATGTCAGATGATGCCCAAAATATTGTTAAACACAAGCGATTTGCGATTTAAAATATTACAAGCCTGCTATTTTTAGTGCAGAGGAACCTTTAGTCATTCTACATTTAGATGGCTTATCGGAATTAAATAAATAACAGCAATGGTTACTGCTCAAATTAGGTCTGTCTCGGTTTCCATGGCATCCAATCTGTTATCTCCAATACTCTTGCCAGGATTTGTACTGGGGCTCTGGGACAGCAACATTTCTTATAAGGCTTATAAGGAATTATCCTGTAGCAATTTCAGCTATATGGTTTCTATGAAACCCTGGAATAAATGGATTTATTTAAGATGTGTTGAAGGGGGGGGGTGTTTCTTTCTTTTTTTGAACTGTTTCCTATTTTTAGCTCTGCTGCTTGCTTTTACATGGTGCTACTTTAACCCTTGTGGGGACGTGTCGCTGTGCTGTCTGGCAATCCTGTGCAGTGCCTGTTGCACTATCCTGGGGGAGCAGAAGCAGGCTTGGATGCTTTGATGTCGCCAGCAGAGCATATTGGAAAACCAGGACTTAGGAAAATGGGGTAACACGATTCTTTGCTTCTACCTTTTTGGTACCTCAGAGTCTTTTGAAAACAGCTACACAGAAGTATTTCCACTTGTTCTGAGAAACCAGGGGTAGTCATCCTCAGAGGAAATATAGCAATGCTTTATCTGAGCCCAAGAACTTTTGTCTGAGGCCAAGACAAAAAAAATATTACCTACGTCAAGTCGCTGGGTTCAATGTAGAGGTAAATGGGTGGAATACAAAGACTGGTATTATGCGGGAAGCCAGGCTGGATGATTTAGTGTTTTCCTCTGACCTAAGACACTGTGCAACTGTGCATTAAAAAGGCAGTTATAATCCCAGTTTGGAAGAAGGACATGGTGTGCATAGCAAACTGTATTGCTGCAGAGAGCAGGAAAATGTATTTGTGCTGTAACAGCTATGTATTTCCCCATAGCTCTTCAATTATTATTACCTTTTACAGGTACATTTTTTAGTTTCTTGGCCATTAGAGTTTTCAAGTAAGAGTTTCATTAATCTTTTGTTTTCTAATGCTACCTAGGATATAGATCCTGTTCCCTTTTCCCCTCTGGTAAGCACTAATTTACTTTGAGTTTATTTGCATCCTGTTGTGAGGAAATTCTGAATGTGTGGTGTTTTAAAAATCAATGACTCTCTGGGTTTCTAATTTCAAGGTAATATGCCTAAACAAAATGTACTGTTCCATAGCACAGAGATTTATGGTAAATATTGAGTAGTTCTAAGCAACATTTCTAATATTTTTATAGGAATGAATGATGTCGCAGAGCACAAGCACTTTCATAGACGTTCTTTCAGTAGATCTTAGGAGGGCAGTGAGGACCATCATGAATAATTTGATGTTCCCTATTTACTTACTTGTATCTCAGCCTTGCAAGAATGATACTAACACTGCCCTGCAGATCCTCAGCTGGCTTAAATTGGCATCTTTTCCTTAGACATCAGTGGAGCTGTGCTGATTTATATGAGCTTAGGGTGCACCTTTGGCGCACACAACATCTCTACCATACCTCACATGGAATTTGATTTACTCTGAATCATGATTGAAATATAGCAGTGTGTTTAAAGTAGGCAAGAAATGATAAAGTACTTACTATTCATAGAGTCACAGCTACTTTTCAGAGCCAACTGAGCAATCCCCGAGTACAAATACAATACAAAGACTTTAATATTTGAGTGCTCTGTCACCCTGTGGTCACTGTAAATCTGCTGTGGTTGGGCATGCAGCCCCAGCACAAACCTATTTGAAAAACCCTTACCTAGGCAACTGCATTGATGCAGGGGCTGGCTATTTGTGTCTGCACACACTTTCTCTTGACCCACTCTGCAAGGAATTGAAAAGGGCTAAGCTGAACCTGTGAAATGCCACATGGCACTAGGCAGTGAGTGGGCAAGATCGTGATTATGGGCCAAGCATGCACTGGAGCACTCTGTTTAAGATTTTCATGTGAAAAAAAGGGTTAATATTTGACACTAATGGTACATGAGCCACTGTAGCCAGAGTTTCTTCTATTTCTGGGCTCTGTATTTTAGTGCAATAGTTTTCTTTTTCATTCGTATTTTCTTCTTAAGGGGTATTCTTCTTACAGAGAATATTCATGAAGGGCTACAACTTGTCTGACTACAGAGTTGGCTTTGGAATGCAGCCCTGGCCTGGGACACAGGAGGCAGAAAGCTTAATGCCACCTCAGGTGCATAGCAGTGGCTGTTACTGGTGTAGTCAAACTCAGTAAGGGAAGTTTTTAGCTCAAGTTCATTGTAAAATTTCCCACAAAAGGGAAAATAAAGGCAGTTGTGACATCTCTGCATCCACTCTCCCCTCTCACTGTGATCAATGCAGTTTCAGATGCTCCCGTGGTTGCACGAGGCAGCTCTGCCCCAAGCTGGTGGTTGGTGCTCTGAAGAGTGAGAGAGGTAACATTTTCATGCAGCTGACAAACCAGTGAAAATTTTTCCCTAGCTCTTGCAGAGCAGGATGTGGTCCAGTCTGTTCCTATCCTCTCTTGCAAATTATTAAATCTTCTTGAAGCTCCTCTTGTTATGTCCTCAGGGTTGCAACACATTGAGAGAAAAATAATGTGGAAATTGTATAACATTTACTGTGGGTTTGAATTCCTCTAAGCTGAGAATAAACACTGGGTAAGCCACTTGTGAAGGTGAGGTGGATGCTCTTGAAAAGGCTCACCCAGTGCAGGAAGCCTGAGGGAGTGGGCTTGTGGCACAGAGCTCTTGGGAAGTGATGACATGCACACATGTATTGCTGCCAAACAAGCATCCAGAGATGCTGATAAGAGTGAGTTCTCAGCCTTGGAGACCCCTCCATCCCATGTGAAGGACGTTATGCATAAAGTTGTTTTGCTCATTTTGAGGTTAGAGAAGGCCTGAAGGAATGAAACCACATGTTATGTGTTGATAGCGTATCTCAGCAGTTGGTCCTGTCCTAAGCAGAGTCCAAATGTGCCATGAGAATTTTTAGGAGAGGAGCTGCTTATTTAGTTGCCAGACCAGAGCATCCTGTGCTGTAGGGAATATCATGGCTCCTTGCCACCTGGAAATATTTCTGAGGTGCTTTCTTCTGCTGCAAAACAAACAGATCTCCTTTTCTAGGGAGAGGCCAAAACTAGTGGAGGAGTCTGTTTTGAATGATGGCCATCCCGAAGGTAAAGAAATGGTTGATGGCTGGATTTGATGAACTTAAAGGTCTTTTCCAATTAAAAAAAAATTCATTTAATAATTCCATGAAATTGAAATATGGTTAAGAGTAAGCAAAAAACAATCCCAGAAAGGTCCAGTGTGCTCTGGTCTCTGGGGGCCATAAATCAGTGAAATTCCACTAACAGTTTTTGAAGGAAACACAAATCCTTTTCATATTTTCCTACCTACGCTCCAGTCACCCAGTCTGGTTTCCCTGAGTGATTTTTGTTCCATTTAATAAAGAGCTCATTGGTTCAGTTGGTATAAATGAGGGAAGAAAGATTGCCTAGCTTCTGCAACACACAGAACTTGGGGGTTTTCTCTGGTACCACAGGTTTTAATGGGACTGAAGCACAGTTGTGTTGTATCAGAGCAGAGAGTCATCAGCAGTGCATCCTGTGACCAGAAATAATTCTGGGGAAGAGCGTAAGATAGAGGTGCAACAGTGCTTACCTGCCTCCTTTCCCAGCTTCAGTTTCTCAATGGCTCAAGGACTTCCTAAGGTGGAGGCTTCTGTTTTTAACGGTCCTGATGGAGAATCCCCCCATGGATTTGTTCAATCACTTCTTAAATCTCTGTAAGCTATGAGCATCCACAAATGTGCAGGGCAAGGCATTCCACAGCTGCACTGCTTGCCACTGGCAATGACCTCTGTTTTTCTTGGGTTTGAACTTTCTATCTACTACTTTCATTTGATGCTCCTTGGTTCTTGCACTGAGAGATAGTGAGTAAATGTCTTGTAACCACCAGATAAAGTGACAGCCCCTGCCCCCCATACACTACCGTTTGACTTGTAGACCAACTGTACATGAAATAAATAGGTGGTGGGAAAAAGGATTTAGAAACCGTGACCTCAACATGGTGCTGCAGAGGCTGCACCTGCACACAGGCTAACAAACTGTGTCCATTAGTGAGGGAAGGACTAATCCCACACTGATGGATTTCTCTGTTGTGCCTTTTCACTCTCCTTTTCTGAATACATCACTTTTTCCTCTGCTGGGAGCAAACTCTGGTTTGTGAATACTTTTGCTGTTACAAATATCGATACTGCTGCAGCATTTGGCTCTTCCCAGTTAATGTGCTGAACACTGGCAGAGTGATGTGTGGGTTACATAAAGCACCATTGTGTTTTTGTCTTGGAAGTAAAGGTGTTAACTCTTTCTGACTTAATTCATTCAAGTTGAGGGGCACCAAGGGATTGAACCTGAAATACAGCAAATCAATAATAAAAACTCTTTGAGCTTTGTGGCTAAGAATAAACACTAACCACAGATCGAGTCAAATGAAACTGTGCAAGAGGCACGGGGGAAATGTAGCAGCGGTGTTCTGTTATTGCAGGTCAATAAAGGCTGGATAATGTTTCGCTTTCATTACTGATTAAAAAGATTTCCTTGCAAATGTTATGAGATTAACACTGAGCTTTCTGTGTGCACTGAAAGGGTAATGTTTAGAAATTATCATCCTTCACTATCCCAGTGGAAACAAGAATAATGGTGCTGCAAACATTGCTGGCTGGAGCTGGAGTGGGTCCTTCTGCCTGAGTCATGCATGAAGTGGGACCTGTACCTGGTGATGATTTTCAGCCTGTGTGACAGCCTGGTGTCTGGAGGTGAGAGGACCCTGGACTAACAATGACCTGTGCCTACCAACAGCAACAGGAGCCTTTTCCTGGCACAGTGGGATGCAGGACCGCATCAGCTTTGGGATGGACATGGTGCATTATTCTGTTATACCAGTGATATTCCAGTTATGGCTGAGCAGGCAATTTCATTACATATGCCTGATTTTAGGTGCTTATAACTCAAAAACACTACCCTCTTGGAGGGAATTTATCACATTTGTTCTCAGCTCAAAGCTGATATATAAGATTTGGAGGGGCTCCAGATAGCTGAAGAACAGCTGCCTGGGATGTTTCCCAACTGCGGTTTTCACCAATTAAGAAGTTTGTTTTCATCCAGTTTGGAGATTTTTTCCTGTAAGATCTTACTTCGGTAACTGCCATGACACAGACAGTGTGTATTTTGCAGTCTCATGACTTTGGTCCTAAAACATTCATTCAGAGATCTCAAAGGCATTTGCTCTCCTTGAGGAACCATTGGGAGATATATAGGATCTATCAACATTTAGTCTATATAAATCTAATCTATAGCTCTATAAAATATGGGGCTGCATACCCTGAAATAAGAATAGCTTGCTTTTATTGCCACAACTGTACAGCATGAGGAAGATAGCACAGACTGACAGACTGTGCCAGATGGTGAAGTTGTGGGTGCTCTGGTGCCAAAATTGGCACTAGACTGCCCTGTGTCTTGCCTTTTTGCTTTTCCCCTTCCACACCTCCTGTGTGGCAGTTATATCAACACACCTTCTGCTGGGCTAGAGATTTTTTCACAATGTTATAATGAGCAAGGCACCATCAGCTTGAATGCCTTGCCTGATTTACAGCATTTCCCCCCTCTTTCTATGGCATGCACATGTCTACAAATAAGACCTTCTAGGTGGCTGAAAGGCAGAGGTGCAGGACCTGTCAAACTGAGCCAAATAAAAAATTAGTTTCTTTTTTAAGATAAAATTTTCCCCTGGATTGAGTTTCTCATGGTTTAGAGAAAGAGGAGTATTTCTTAGCACTCAGCAATAACACTACCAGGCAGAAATCTGTCTTTTTTTGGAAAGTGCCAGAAACTTGAATCCTTCTCTGGAGAGAGGTAGACAGCTGAGGCATTTAACAGCTGAATATTTCCTTTAAACATGTTTAAAGCTGGTCTACATTTCCTTGCATGTTCTGAAGCAACACCTGCAGGGTGGCTAATACCTTTTCCAAGGCAGAGCAGCTAAATCTCTAAGAACAGTGCTGGGAAGTTATAAACCTGTTTTCCATTCAGATCTCTGGAAGTGTTTTACCTCCTCTACCACTGAGATTCTGATGCAGTTCCCAGCTGTGATACAATAGGCACATGAGCAAAGGCCCTGGATGGGTTTATGAAGGAAACGGCAATGATGAAAAGCCCTTAAATACGTTTCTGTGCCATTCCTAGAAATATTGCTGAAGGAAAGGATGCTAAAGGGATTTGTTCTGGCATGAATTGGGCTTGCAAAGTATGTTTCATGTTCTTCAAACACAGAAATATTTGTGTGTCAAGAGTGCAGGTCTGTCTGTGGATATGGAGAGGGTGATGATGGGCAGCCTTGGTAGGGAAATACAGTTAATTACCCACAGCTGGGATGGAATGGGAGCGCAGGAAGCCTGAATAGCACCTCCCTAGATTCAATGCTGACCTGCCTTGTTTTCAACTTGAGTGCAGCTGCTGGGAGGGCACTGAATGTTCTGCTGCTGAGCCCCTACACAGGAAATAAGGTACATGTGGTGTGCAAAGGAGACAGTGAAAATGACTGTGGGAGATGGGTGGGAGAGATGCTGCAGTTAAAGTACACAGCCAAAGGAGGATGCCTGCATCAAAGTAACTGGGATATGCTCAGGTTTGACTCCTGTGTGAGAAGTAGATGGGGCAAATGGTCCATGAGTGGCAGATGCAACAGCCTCTGCTGAACAAGAGGTCCCAGTTCCTGGGATCTTGCAGCATTTCAGCAGCAAAAATCAAGAGAAGGTGAAAATCTCCCTTCTTTCCCAGCACTGTATGGTGGGAGCTGCCAAGCATATCAAGAGGATGAGAGGATGGTACACTCCTCATCTTACTACCCTTGGAGAACCAGGGGTACAGAATTGCTTTGCCTGATGTTTTCATCTGGAGGGAGAGGCCATAACTTAATCAGAAACGTTTAAATATTACAAAAAATTTCTCATCACTCCAGCCAGATGAAAAATGGATGTATTAAGCCATAACAGGCTACCAGGACTCCCCAGAAAGCAGATAGTTTTTCCTTTTAAATCCCCAGTATGAAATGAGTGTTTCATCAGAAATAAGTATCCTGGGTCACAGTAAAAGGCCTTCCCAGTCTGGCTGTTGTTTGGAAGTCTGTAAAAGTTTAATAGTGTAGCCCACACAGTGGCTTTCACTGTGATGTTACTCTTAGCAGATTTTTTTCTCTGTTATGTGAAAAATTTAGCCTATTAATCAATTTCCCAGCAAATAAAAGTTCAGCTGGCTGGAGGGGAGCAAGAGGCAGAGTGCTGTGGAAACTTTTCCCAAATCCCATCTCTATCTTGAATCACAGAGGTGTAAAACCTTTCCTTGGGAGAGATAAAAGGTACCTGCTCATATTTGTTTGCTTTCAATTGTTCCAGACTATGGATCCAGTTCAAGCAGTTATCTCTGAGTACTAGGACTATGTGGTAATTTCCTATGTGATCTCTCTTTCTTTTTTTAAAAAAAAATTTAAATTATTTTTAATTCTCCATTAAAATGATACCGTTTATGGTTTTGTATCAAAAGGATGGAAATTTCAGTTGCACTTGGCACAAGCTGAGGCAGAACCAAATATTTCTAATGGGGTTCTTTGCTACTGAGTTTTCTGGGACCAAACCAACATATTTCTTGCTCTTAATCCTGACCTGTCTTCCTTTGGCAGTTGTGATTTCCCCACCTCCTGTGAATAAAACTTGAAGAAAAGATTTGTGTGGCTCCCTGCAGCAGGAATCAGTGCACTTACAGCACCACAGGGGAAAAAACCAAACAACCCAAACCACAAATCTTCCTTTTTCTATTTGAAATGTCTCTTTGCAGATGGTCTGTTTTTCATTATCTTTATTCCATTTCTTCCCCCCTTCTCCCCTAGAAGATACCAGTTGAGTCATTAGCAATCTCAGTGTTTTCCATGCAGTTCTGTTAGATATTTTTGTCAGTCTTGAATCAAAACGGTGCCAGATGGAAGCCCCATGCTCTTCATAGATGATCATTTCCAGCATTCTTCTACAAGGTTGTATAACATATGTCCACAAGAAATTAAAAATGCTGTTTCCTTGTATGAACAGTGCATGCTCAAGGGCACCAAGAAAGTTAAGAAAACAACTGAGCCAGGACTGTTCTGTACCTTTTAAACAGATTAATTTCCTCAAGAGAGGTCATATTAACATTTAGATGGGTAGTTGATTTGTTGTGGATTGTCTTATTGCTAAAACATGCATCAAGCAAAGCAGTCGTGAAACACACCAGCAAAGAGAGGAAGTTTTATATTAAAAATTGTAGTTTTTACTATCAGAAGGGCATTGCTTTTCTGTTTTGGAGGGTTTTATTGGCTTGACTTTTTTCCCCTCAAATATGGTTTTTGCTATTCCCATTGATACTCAGGGGAAGTTACTATTGACTTCTTTCTGTGCCAAAGGAATTTCCATACTTTGAGCAGTGCTTTTGAAAGCAGTGTCTGTGTTGATGTCATAACTTGCCTGAGATCTCTGATGCTGGTATTTGAATGCTTAGTTCTCATTAAATGAATAGGAACAAAACACTCAAAGCCCTGTAGTAGCTCTGAGAAGGTCTGCTGGGGCCAGCTGCCCCAGGAGGCTGCTGTCCTTGCTAACCATGCTCTCCTGCTTTTGCTCCCAGCCTCTGTCTCTGCCAGCTTGTCTCCTTTCATTTACATCTACAGATCCGGTCATCTCTGTTTAAGTACAATCCCTTTGCATCTGTTTGTATGGGTTTCGTGCAAAGTACTACATATGTTTACAAGAGCTATAAAAAGACCCTTAATATTTAAGCTACTGAAAGAAACTGAATTTGCAAGGATGGCAAATAGCTGCAATAATCACCAATACAAATGATCAAGCATCCCTGTTCTTTTAAAGTGGTCATTTTACAAACCTAAGTAGATTAGCTATCCTGTGTTCATGCATACACAAGAAGCATTTAGCTTTGTTTGTGTGGGTATTTGGCAAAAGGATTCAGATCTTGGTCAAAACCAATTCTTTGCGCTAATGTAAGTGAAATTGTTTCACTCTGCTTTTGGGACAGGCAAGGGGAGCACATGACATTGATAACTGTGGGCTACCTGATGGGTGGTAGCTTGTTCAGAAGAGCTAATTAGGTTGCTTGCAAACATTCTGTGCAAATTTTCAGTCTGCTTTTCTAAGGAAAAAAGTCTTGTTGTGATCCTGCTCTCCTTTGCTGTTGAACAATTTGGTCAGCTCCAACAAAATTAGTGAAAACATCAGAGCTTGCAAAATGTTGGCTTGCTCCAGGTTTCACAGAACTCAACAGCTGGGCAGAAATCAGAGATTCTTGCAGATGAGGCAGCAATGGGAGCTCAAGTCTTCTTAGACAGCAAAGCACAGAGCTATCCACACCTGCAGTGGACAGGGTGCTTGCTTGGGATGTGTGGAAATGCAGCATCAAGTCCCTGAACCAGAATGGGACCTGAAGCCGAAGGGTTCTAGTGCTGGGTGATCTTCTGACAGTAAACTTATTTCTTTTTCATACCTGCTGGTACAAGCCACTGATGTAAATAGGGAATCTCCCCAAGAGGAAGATGTGCATTGAAAAAGGAAGGCAGTGTGCTTTGTCCATTCTGATCCTGCACTGCCTGTTGGCATTATCCTCATCCGTTTTCAGACATAATGCATGCTGCCACTTGGGAAAGCATCAGTGTTTTTGGGAGAAGGGAACTGTTTGACTGGGATGGCTGTTTTACAGATGTGGTTTATTTTAATACCCCTGTACCTCCCTGGGCTGTTTGTTGGGTCTGGAGCTGTCAAGACCTAGGTCAGGTGTTTTGGGGTTGTGAAATACCACGGGAAAGAAATTACAAGACAATTATCTGACTTTTCACTGTATATTCAGAAACTACTCTGAGAAGTCAGGAGACTGGGGGCCCTCTATGGGTTCTCTGAAAATTAGCTTATTACTTGACTGTTAAGTGTACTGTATATGTCAAGTAATTAATTTTTACAGCAAACTTGTCTAGGTCTTGGGTAAAGGAGCAATTAATTCTCTGGAAATATATCCATTATCATAATTGCTAATGGATGCAAAACTCCCTTAGACACAGATGGACAAAAACTCTCTTTTATCTTTGTGATTAGGGTACCTGAAAGTCAGGTCCAGCCTATGTGACAGGTATTTAGCCCATTAAAAACCCTAATCTAATGCTAATTGTGGCTGCTGAGCTCCAGTGTGTCAGATGGAGGAGAGAGCACAGGTGGCTCCTTCCCCTTCTCCCACGGCTAGCATAGGAGCACACAGCTTATCACCTTTTCCTCTCTCTGGATGTTCTTCTCCTTATGGGTGTAATTGGGATTTTCCTGCTGACAGCAGGAATCAGTGGATGTAATGCTATGAACATCTCAAACTAGAGAGATGTTCCCACCCTCAGTGTTGAGCACACACAGTGTGTCTTGTGCTGAGAGAGGAGCGTGGTCCATGACACAAACACCTGCCAATTTGTACAAAAGATGGGTTTGTCTCTCTGCAGCCCAATGAAATGGGACTAGTCAAAGGAAACACAGCTGTTCAGGGGACAGAGTAAGACTTTTACTCCTTTTTCTATTTGTTATGTCATTCTGCAGCAGATCTTACATCTTCAGCTTGATTTGTGGTTGAAAGGACATTTGGGAACTTGCAGAATCATAATTAATATTTCATGCAATCCAACCCTCGTGAAGCAACTAACAAAGAGCACTCAGTGCCGTGCAGCTGCCGAATGCTCTATGTTTCTCTGGGCCAAGGGACTTTCATGGTCCATGGGCATGAGCCTCCCCCAGTCTCCAGACAGCATCCTTGGGGCCCTGGCTCTGCTGCCCAGCAAACACGAGCCCGCATCTGCAACTGGCTAATGTACTACTGGTGGAAGATGCAAAGGGGTGAAGGGAATAGAACAAGAGGCTTTTCTGAGAGTTGATTTGTTGCTGTTTAATCTATAGTGACAAAGGCATCGTTAATAGAACACAGTGAGGATGCTCAGATGGATCAGACCTCAGGCCTAAACACTTGTGACATCTGGGAACACAGACCATGCTCTTCTGATCTGTTCAGCATCTCTTGAGCACCTGCAATATGCTTCTAGAGCATCTTCTTGTGTGGTGTTAGGTGGCATGACTTTTTTTCAAATTGAAAGCCTAATATGATTCAGACCTAGATTGGATCCAGTTCTGTTTTGTCTAGCATCTAGTTAACAGAGTAGGAGAAAAGAGACAGAGAAGGGAGGGAAGCCAATAATGGAGAATTTATAAAATACCAACATTTTTGCTGGAACTTTGTTTCTGTGTATTTATACAAGAGCATATAACAGGGCTGCAGTCTAGAACAAAGACATCTAGTTTGGGTGAGAAGCCATGAAAGTAATCAATAAGTAGTATTAATGACTGTGATATGGCCCTCCCCTCCTCTAAATCAGGAGAATTGGAGCTGTGATGGTAGTTGGTGGGAGATGAACCAGCAAGGCTGCTTCCTGCACAGATAGGTGAGCAACAGGAACATCTGTGCAAATACTATGAGGTTTGGACCTGCATGACGAATGAGACACAGCAATAGCAACTCTTCAGAAGCTGACATTCAGCATCAGAGGCCGTTGTGTAATTAAAAATAAATCCCAGCCTGGCATGGGCATTTATGGCCTCTACTTTACTATGCACAGAGCAAGCCTGAATCTTGCAGTGCCAGGCAGTGAAACAGTCATTTACATTTCAAATGTAATTGCACCTCTTTCTAGAAATCCCAGCACAGGAATGAACTGGCCCAGAAACACTCCCATGGAGGTTGGGCAGCCAGCAAAATATTGATTATGTTCACTAATTTGGTGTTACAATGGAGGCATAGTGGGCAGGAGGGCTTCAGCCCAGTTTTCCAGAACTGTGGTGGAGAAGGCAGTTTCTTGGTGCTGGGGGATTGTAACCCTCTGAGATACGGCAGCTTTTGGCAATAAGTCATGAAGTACTAATTTCAGAGGTAAGGGCTTCCTTTCTGAGGTACAGCACGCTGCTTGTAAGCAACCTTGGTGCTCATGGTTAGGTCTGTGAGGATTCAAAGTTTACACACCACCAAGTACTGCCATCCTTCAAGGAGCAACCACTGACTCCTTCCATCAGCTTAGTTAAAGCCACTGGCTGATGGAGATGCTCAGGTGTTGGGGAGACAGTGCTTTTCCCCGGATAGTGGTGAGGGCTGAGCTGCACTGAGGGACAGAAACAATGGTCTTGCAATTAGCTGTAAGCAGTGTTCATCACAAAGTGACGTCACCAGGTTATATTCAGCTAAATAAGCAGTGATACTAGTCCTGCAATTGCTAATATTGTTAAATGACTTTCTAGAACTTATTTCACAAGGTTTAAAGATGTATTTTCTCTTTCTGTAAAGGTGGGAAGACCTTTTTTCATTCCTGCTTAAGGCAAGTCCAAGCTAAGTAGCCACATCATATAAAATACAGCTGTGTGGTCAGGTATGGAAAGTGAGTTCTTTAAAAAATATCCACTGAAAGCATTGCACATTAATTATGAATGCATCTAGATTTGACCGAAGGCCACATACCGTAGCAAGCTGGGTTCAGAACATCTAGTGAAGCAGGACAATTGACATGATCTTTCGTGATTGTACAACCAAGTAGAAATGTACTGACAGTGTCTGGAAATAATGATAGTTTTGAGGGAAGAAATAGGCACCAGCCTCTCCTCTGTGGGTAATGACTCCACAGGCAGGGCTTTCAGTTATTGGAGCTGGACTGCACAGTGCTGCCCTTCATGAAATGAGTTTCAGCTCTTTTTGGAGTGTGGGAAGCATTATTGCCTGTTTAAGTGTGAACTGACCTTCAAAGAGCAGAGAGCATTATTGACCATAGGAAGCTACCTCTACTGTTGGATAACAAAGAACCATATTAAAAGCCATGAAATACTTCCTTGGTATGACAACACTGTGTTAGTTTTTGGATGGCTCTAGGAAAAGACAAGGTTGCATAACACTACTTGTATTTGTCCATGTGACCTTTCAGTAATTTCCAACCTTAATTTCTTGCTGATGGGTGCCGGCCCAAGGTCCTTGATGATTATCCTGAATTCCCAGTACAGATGAAACAGTAAGTTTGGAAAGCAAATATTTCTTCTAGAAATAACCATGTTTTTTTCCAAGGACCAAAGCTACTCAGATAGTGTGATGGCATTTTTAAGTCCTGGCTAAATTAGGAAAGGGAAAAACCTGAAACTGTGTACTGGGCACAGCCTTGGAGATGAACCTGTAGGTGCTTCACTCATGGAAGTGAACACAATGGTACTTCATTACCGGAGGTGTTGAGGAAATGAGTCACAAGTCACTAATGAAGAGCTCTCAGTTCATCCCTTCTTCAGGAAGAAGTAGCTCTTCTAGGTATTCTTAATGGAAATTGTTCTTAGTGCTTCTGTGTCAGGAGTAGAAGTTGAATTGTTTCTCAAGAAGCATTATCTTGCCACACTAGACATCAGTAAATACAGGTGTATCTAACTTTTTGTTCAAGGAAGGGACTCTAGTTGATTCAGTTCCCTTTTTTCAAGTTTTCAGCTGCTGCTGTTTCCTTTAATTATCTTTTAATAAAAAAAACAAAAATGACACTATGTTGTGCTGATTAACACAGTAAAAAGATTCTTAAACAGCTTATAGTCTAAGTCATTTAAATACAACAGGATTAAGTCACTTATATTGCTGATTCCAATCCGCCTTGCAAGTTGGGCATTTGGAGAGGCCAGGTCGCTTGCAGAATAGAGCATCTGTCCCTTCTGTGTACATTACTGATGTCTTTGCCTTTTTGCTTTCCACTATCTGCTTTGATTAGTAATTGGTGCATTAACCACTCAAGGTTTTCCTTTACAACCTGGTGCCTGAGCAGTGGAGTGGGGACACAAGGGCAGGCAGTGGAGTGACAGCTGGCTGCAGGGGAGCAGAGCCAGTGCCTGTCTGTGGGGTTGCTGTGGGTGATTTTATCCTTATGGGAGCAAAGATATTTCCCCACGCTGGGAGGCTGCTGGGCTGTGGTGCCAGACACTGGGTGACAATGTGAGGGGCAGGCAATGTGTTCTCCATGCTGTAGATGGGGGAGGGAGATGGTTGTGGAGCTGTATGTGAGTATGGCTCTGGCAGCTCTCTGTGTGCACCTACCTTGACAGGATGGTGCTGTCATTTGCTAAATAGCACCATCCAGTCTGTGCCTTACACAACAATCTGTCTGCTTTAGCTTTTGTCACGAGAAGACAACATCTGTTTTTATGAAGGACATCAGGCTGTAGTTTTGAAAAAAGGATTATTCCAGGGCCATGTGTTTCATTTGCAGTAATGTTACAGCTGAATACTTCTCAGGAAAATTTCCATCCCATTCAGAGTGACTATGTCTATGAGTTTTTCTGCACCAAGAGTGCAAGGATCTTGCTCTAACGTTACACTCAGGAAAGAGCAGTTTCCCAGCAGAAATTATCTGTTTCTCTTACTTTAATATTGGTTATAAATGCATACACCCATGCTGATGTCCTGAGGTCAATAATCACAGATATATTGGTCTGGAAGAGACCTTAGCAGCCTGGACACTGGGAGGGTGTGCCATGATCATCACCAACCCTTCTGTACCCTCTCCTGGTCTCCTCCTCTCCCTCCTCTCTTATTGGTGGGTTGAGAAGCTGCATGAAAGGACAGGTGGGAGTATAAGAGCATCATGCATGAGACGGCTGCTCTGGAGCTCTCCTCTGACTCCAACTGCCTTCTTGCTGGGGGGATTGCTGCATCACTGTGCCCCTTGGTGAGGGTGACAGCTTCTGCCAGCTCCAAAACCATTTGGAACATGGTGCAGAAGCTGCTTTGCTAATTATAAAAGTATCTGCTGTCGTACCATGGTGTTAACCTCAGCTCTATATGCAAATCTACTGTGGATGTCCTGGAATACCAAGTACCACAAATAAGTAGAATTTTTGAAAGCAATTTGGAGATTTTGTAGATTCCTCAAGCTGCTTCTGGTGGAGCACTTCCTGGGATTGGTAATGAAATCAGTCATTTTGCAACACTCTCCCAGTTTAATGCATACGGTCTCACGGTGGCAGCTTTTAAAAGCCGTTTGTCTCATTAAAGTTCAGTTAACTCATTTCTGAAATTAGAAACTTTTATGATTAATGACTTGTAGTAGTTTGCTTTAAAGGAGATGCTTGCTAATCAGATCTAGTTTATTTCCCTAAATCACTTCTGAGACTTGCATTATTGCCTTAGTTGTGACACAGTGACAGTGATGCTTGGAACTTCAAGAAAAATAATTGGTAGTGATGCAATTCATGCCTACAAGAACTGTGTCTGAGGAGCAGTTGAAAACTACATGGCTGTAATAACAAAACACAAGGAGAATGATTTTTGTTGAATTTTCCAGCTTTAGCACAGAAATTCGTTTTCATTTTAATGGAGGTCTGCCAGGCTAAAAGGCTTAAGATAAAGACTACAAAGAATAGGTGACATTTAAGTCGACTTGCTTTCTTTAACCTTTGTTAGTGCCTCTGAACTGAGATGTAAATAACATGGGTGCTAACCTTTCCGTCGTCCACACGCTCACAACTGGAATTCTGAGTCAGAAATAGCAGTTTCGTAAACAATTATTTCCAGACACACACGAGTGAGGATGACAGTGCTGGGGGTGTTATCACTGAAAGGGCATCTGAGTCGCAGCTCCCTGTGTGCTCACAGTGTGGATGCTGGAGTGTGCATGCAGGGTTCAGACTGAGGTGACATCTCTGCTCCTCCCCAGTCCAAGGAGAGTGTGGAGGGGATTGATCCTGGGTTTTACAACATCTCACGTCAGCTGAGAATGCTGGGACTGATTCTGACAATGTCCCTGATGGTCTGTGCTCTATGGTTTTCAGCTTTTATTTCCAGTTGAATTGAAAAGCCTTCATCCTGTGACTGGGTCCTGCGGTGGTTTGGGGGAATGTGCCAGAGCAGTTTCCTGTGCAGGATGGCTGGGCTGCAACCCTGGGCCATGCCCCAAGGCTGGCAGGTTGCCCAAGGACTGCTCCCTCTAAAGCTCTGAGCCAACTGAAGCCCTAAGGGCAGTCCCTGGGGCCAAAACCCCAAAATTCATCTGTTGGGTATGCTCATTACTCAACCCTCAGAAGTAGAGATGCCAAATTTTGTATACAATATATATTTACCTCTTGTGGGAGCCAGTGATTCCTTTGTTAAAAAAAAAGAAAAAAAAAAAAAGACAAAATCCTGTCAGAGGCTGGATCTCTAAGATTAGTATTTTCCAAGAGAAAATGTTTTGTTTGCTTCCTCTCCACTCCTTTTGTGTCTTATTTTCCTTCTGTTACATATCTCCTTGTTTGTTGTGACTACCTGTTTTGAAGTTGGTCACATCAGGCTACTCCTCTTTGTATATTATAGTGGGATTTTTACACAATACTTAATTCTGTTATCTTTAAAATTACAGACTTGGCCCATGCAGTTGTACTCCACGCTCTCCTCCCGCTTTGAAAAGGAATCCTACAAGCACTCTAAAGCAAGAAGTGTTTAGAGAGTGACTCCATGAGTATAAATAGCTCCCAAGCAAGAGCAGCACCTGCCATCTTTGATATGTCTCACACTTCCCACAAATCACTCGTGCACGCTGGGCTTGATCACAGCTATTGTTTGTGCTAAGCTTCCTCCTACTCCTATAATCCTCCTATTTAAATGGATGGGATATTTTTCATACAGAAAAGATTTTGGGGGTATAAATCACAGCCAAGTATTTTGTGGACATGACATGGTGTACGTGTGTCTGTTCTGCCAAAGGCAGGGAAATGGAAATGTGGACAAGAACCACACTTTAAATGGAAAGGATGCAGTTCTTTTGAAAGTCCCCCGTGTCACATGCTTTGACTCTTATTGCTTCTTTTGAGGAGCTGCTGATTCTTTCCAAATATAGCAGCTCTGGTTTTGTATGAAAACCAGGATTTGTTGCTTTTGGGAGGCTAGAGGGTGCTGGGCTCTTGCCACATTCTCCTGGGGTGGTATCGGGCACATCAGCCTCCCAGTATCCTGCTGCCCAATGCGTGCCTGCCCAAGGCCTGGCAGCATGCTTTGTCACCAACTCAGGTGTTCCCATTTCCATTATCCAAAACAGAGTCAGGGTTTTGCATCCCTCAAGGATTGACCCGAGGCAATTCAGTCCCAATCACATCTCTGCCGCTGGTGGTGGCTTTGCAAGAGGGACAGTCTCTGACACTGGCTGCCTGCCCGTGCAGCCTCTCTGACACCATGGTAATGTTTTCTTTTACCATGCTATCTGCAGGAGGGAGTTGAAGCAGAGCATGCCCAGTCCATCAGTGGGGAGGCGGATGCCCCACAATTGCAATTAGTTGAAATTGGAACACATCCTTAATGCTCGGGGTTAGGCAACAATGAGGGAGAGAAATAATTAATTTAAGAATTTCTGACAGCATGAGGCTGTGTATGGGAGCTATGGCCAGTGTCAGCAGCACACCAAGAAGCAGTGACTGATCCTTTTTCATGGAATTCTCTTAATTTCTTGGTGAGATGAAGATGTTAGTTTTTCCCATGTTAAGCCACTAACACCAAACAGAGGAGTTATACTTTTCAGTTCATTTGTTTTTCTCTTATAAATAAATTCAGCACTTTCTGTGAGTTCCTTCTATAACCTCAGGTTTATGGCCATGGATTTTCTCTTTCAGAAAAAAACTGGCCATATTCTCCACGACTAGATACAACTCCAAATAGCATTGTTCTGACCTCTGACATTTTCTAAAGATGGGCTGTATTGCTATTTTTTGTTTGTGTCTTTTTAGAATACATCACGTCTTTTGTGTATAATTTATTCTCCTTCAGTCTTATGAAGCCAATAGATGGCCAAAAAAAGATGTCATGGTTTCACTATGGCTTTTGAAAAAGCTTTGTATCTGTTGTATGTATTCGTGTTCTTTGCAAAACAAAAAAACTCAAGTTGCTATGTCAGGATCTACAAACTCTTGAGTTTAACTGTTGACATGACATACTCAGATCATTCAGCATTTGGTTAGCAGCCTGTTCTGAGAAGCATAGATTTTGTTGAACACATTTTTTGAGCAAACCACTCAAAAATGTCACTTCTCTATTGTCAAGCTTTCCTTCAGACATAGTCAAAGTTGTCTTCATAAGCTTTTGCCTATAACTACTGAAAGGAGAGACATATATGGGGCTTATGAATCCTAGTTAATGTTGTCTGCTGTATCCAGTGTGGCTTAGTTTTCCCTCAAGCTTGAAATTGCACAGCACAAGCCTACTTTAAAACCACACATACTCTGAGGGTTTTCCTGGTCTTCCAATGTTTAATCAGACCCTGAACCTCTCCTCTTTGTGTTGGATGATAGATTGACCAAGGCTTTTCTTCCAGTCTCTGCAAGGTGTTGTGGAGGATGTGGGTGGTTTTTCTATCTGAAAATGTGCTCGATCATTGGTGGTGGTGTTGTCAAGTCAAGGAGTCTAAGGAGAGGCGAGGGGCTGGCACATGGAGCAGTCAGCTGGCAGGGGGTGCAGGAGGCACTCGCAGGGAAGGTGATGCCGGGTGCTATTTAAATCGGCAGCAGATGTGTCGATATGCCTGTGATGTTTCTCAAGTCGGCTGGGGGAGCTTGAAGTTTATAAACCATTCTTCTTCTGACTCCTGCTAATTTTAGCCTTGGAGTGTTTACAAACAGAGCAGAAACTGTCTCCACTCATGATCCAGAAGGATTTCAGCCCCGTCCCTGCTGGCATATTCCACAGAGAAAAACAAAAGGGGATACAAAATAGCAATAGCTATTAAAAGATGCTGAGGGAGCATTCAAATTGAAGGCATGGAAAACCAAATCTTGTGGCTATAAATAATGTATCTGTAGCTATCACAGTGTCACCAGAAAGTAGAAAGGATATACACCTAGGAATAATTTCAGAGGAGAGAAATGGGGAGCAGGGAGCCAGGCTGAAAGCACAGCTTCTTAGTGGCGGTCCAAGGCAGTATCTAATAATGTCTCAGGAAAAGGCCAAAGCAGGATGGCATGACAAGGAATAACCAAGCTGTAGTCACCAGCACTGAGCCCAGGTACATTTCTGCCTCAAACAAAATGCCAAGTGTTGGTGCACACCAGATACTGCATACAGCATTTGTGATCTGAACACACTGTTTAGCTACTGCTTTGAAATGACGCAAAAGAAAAATGTCAAAAAATGCAATTATATCAACACAGTTCATATGGAGCTTTAGAAATAGATTTTTTAATACACACAAACCTATTTAAAATACTTCCCCTTTCAAAAATGTGACTTCCAAGTACAGTTCTTTGAACAGGGAACGTCTCCTAAAGTGTTTGTGGTTTTCTACAAAGGATGAGCAGGCAGAATCCTCCTGGGCTGATGAGGCAAGGACCTGTACTTGATACCAGCTTGAAGGAGAAAGGCTGTAGCTACAAGCTCTGCCTTGAACAAATCCAAATCCCTCAACTTACCTGAAGTCTGCTTGTTTTTAAAAAAACCCTCCAAGTCACGTGACTCTTGACTTTCAGAGCTACAGGTTTGTTTCTCCTCAACGATCAATCTACCTAATAGACCACTGCCACAGCAAGCCCCCTGTGCTGTGGGAATTTTGTGGGTCAGGGGGACTCATATAATTCTGTAACAACAAAAGGGAAAAGTATTTCTCATTTCTTTGCTTGTGTTCTCCCATGGCACTGTGCATGTCATTCAGATCAAAACTTGGTTGACACATGAGAAATACCAGCTGCCATCTGATTAAGACATGTGAGAGGTTTATGAGGTAGCTACGAGTTCAGCTCAGTTGAAAATGTACAGGAGCTGCATGGCATGACCACAGTGTCATGACCAGAGGAAACAAGAGAAATAGTGCAGAAGCATTCAGTGTAACATTGATGGGCTTCATCTTCTGATTCCGGGTGAATGTTGAAACTAGATCAAGTCTGAGTGAAGGAAATGTCAAAAAAATTCTATCAAATGCCGCTTAAAATTGCTGCAAGTTAAAGAGAACTGAGGCAATGGGATGAACTGTATAGAGGAAGGCAATTCCATGGAGGAAAGGAAGCAATTTATTTTGTGGCTGTACAGTTCTAGTACTGCTTAGTGTGAAAGAGCATGTTCAAATTAGCAGAATATGTCTTGCCTTACACATTGTAGGCTTCTTGCAACACTTTGAACTTTCTTTTAAGATGAGTTTCTTGAACTCGTTTAATGTCTTTCTGTTTTTCCTTTAAAGATCCACTCTGAACTTTAAGCATAACTGTTTGGATTTTTTTTCCAGTTCTTTGAGTCCAAAAATAGGCCTGAAAAACTAACCATTACATTCCCCTCTTTGTATCTCAGGCTTGTAAAAATCAAAAACTGATGAATTTTTACAACACTTAAGGAAAAAGTCAGACATGAAAATGTTATCCTATGACATCATTGCATATGCAAGCCTGAAATAATGTTACAGCTCTGCTTGGCAAGTTCCCTTTCAAATATTACTGGGTGTTCTTTTCCATGCTGTTGCTTTGTTAGCTTTCTGTGTCTCAAACTCGTGTGACTCCAGGGAAGGCTCAGATCAGTCATGAAATGCTCATTGCAGTCCCTTCCTGACCATTACCAACATAGCCCAAGGTTTCTAATGTCAGGTCACCCATTGCACCAGGACTTCATGACCATCTGAGTCTGCCTCTGGATTTCAGGACCAGATTTGGTATCATGCACATTCTGCTTCCCTAGTCTCTTCAAATACTACTTTCAGCTCCACAAAAGCGGAGTGAGATCAGCCGCCACTGCCAGTCTGCATCTTGGCGGAGTCAAACATCAAAGCTCCTGTTTCAGCTTGACTTCAAACCCTTTCAAGTTTTAAGACTTGACCAAGTAGCAGAAGGGGTTGTAAGAGGTAAGTGGTAATGTGCAGGATTATGAGCTATGTGAAGGAGGGCACTTTCCTTTTGCTTTACCCAGTAAAAGAAGTAGGAAGCAATAGCAATTTGTGCTTGTTGTTATTATGTTCATGAGGGGTGTGGGAGCACCCTCACCCTTTGACTCATGGTATGAATAGCACAAGAACCACTCCTGGGTCTTTCATCTTTATGCTCTCTGTCACAAAACTTTCACCAGCCTTGGAGAAGGGGCCCAGGGCAAAAATCTGTTTTGACATCAAGTTTCAGTTAGTCTATCAAATGTTTCCTTCCTTTTCTTTCACTCCACCTGCTAAACTTCTATCTGCAGGTGTCTAACAAAAGCTATCTAGTAATAACTTTCTTTAAGTTGATTATGCTCCCCACTGTCTCCCCTGGAGAGGAAACAAACTATACCTGTCATTTTTGCAATGACCTGGTTTCATCTGCTTTGTGTGTGCGTGCACATTCACACAAATATGAGTAGGGCTGGATGAGGTGAAGGGAAAGGGTGCACCTTTATTGCATTCTCTCATTGCAACACTGCCACCTCATACACGTGCAAAAATGTGTCCCTTGTGTTTCCAGCGTTCCTCAGTTTTAGTGTGCTGGTGATAAATGGTTATGGCATGTCTAGAGTCTGGTGCCAGGGTGATGCTGCTGATGCAAAGGAGGTGCAAACAGTTGCAGTTCACAAACTTCAGGAGAGGGACAACCTCAAAAAACGGCAGACTGACAAGCAGTCATCTATCAGAGGTAATCTGGTGGGATTTTGAGGCAGAAAACTTCTTTTGTAAGTTTTTATGATTTATTTTTTACTTCTCATTATCCTACTCTGATTTGACTGGTAAGACATTAAATTAATTCTTTTCTCCAAAAAGAGTCAGTTTTGCCTGTGGTGGTAATTGGTGAATGAACTCTCCTTGTTCCTATCCCAACCACAAGCCTTTTGTTATATTTTATATTTTCTCTTCCCTGTCCTGCTGAGGAGGGAAGTGATGGAACAGTTTTGGTAGGCACCTGGCATCCAGCCAGGGTCAACATGCCACACTATGTATGATCATTATCCTTCCCACTAGTGTCTTCTTCGGGTGTCTCTGTTAGACTGAATTACTTAGAGAAATTAAACTGCAATCTCCACACTATCCATTAGCTAGAACTCTATTTGTGTATAGCAGTTGGGTTTTGGCAATCAAAAGGAGGAAAATTGTGCATAGCAAGCTGTCTGCCCAAAAAAAGATCTTCTATGTAGCGCTTAAGACTGCGTAGGAATAGGAATGGTAAAAATAAGATAGGAACCAAATAAAACATCCATTAGAACAGGGATGTGCCTGCTAGATGATAGGCTGTGCTTTGGCCTTGTGTTTAGTATTTACCTCATCTGTAAATCTCTGTGGGTTTTGTTATAACACACAACTGTTAGTAAGAAATTTGCCCCAGCATTCCAATTGAAGCAGTGGCAGGCCAGGCAATAAAGAGATGTACGATGGATTTTTTTTGGACTGATTTTATAAGCATAATTTCAAAACAGTGGCAACAAAACTAGACACATGCCCACTTCATTTAGTCAATTTATCAAAATGGAATAGATACCTCTAGATGCCAGTATGAATATTGAAATATAAACTGAAATGTGGAGTAAGTACTTGTATAAGTGAGACTTTATCATGTCTCAAATCTTAAAGTTACGGCCTAATCCTGCTCCACCTGAAGGTTAGGGAGAGTTTTACTTCAGATTTAACTGGGAGCATACCAGGAACCATCAAGACAAAGCCAATTTAAACTTACTGGCCTGCTTTAAAGGCATAGTGTAAGGTTCCTCTTATACAAAAGAGTAGAATCTGGACATTTTACAAACCCCTGCCTTCAGAAAATAGAAAATTTCAACTTGAGAATCAGCCAAAGAACAAAGAAAAAAGTACATTGGACAGCAATGTCACTACTGTATCTGTGTGAGTTCCAGAATTCCTCAGGGAATATATGTCTCTATAGATATTTTATGAGGGTAGGAAAAGCATGTTCATGACTTGAGTGTGTGTTTTATAGACAGACAGTACAGCTATTGCACATTAAGCAGCAGTAGTTGTGTTGTATAAAAGCACTTCCAGTTTACAGTTTCATATTGTAAGTGATATTCAACTTTGCCAAGCCTGTGCCAATTCAGAACCTTCTGGGAGATGTTTCTGTGGGAATAAATACCCTCAGCAGAGGGACAGCTCCGTGCAGCACGTCACCTCTGCTGTGCTGTTTCTAGAGAGCCACCCTGAGCTGTGAGCATTTGGAGAGCCCAAATATGATCTGCTGTGTGTGTCTCTCTGCTGCAAAAGCTTCATGTTTCACTTCACACTTGGAGCTTGTGAGACCTTGCTGTGCCTGGGGCAATTGTGTTTGTCCCTCTGGGAAGGAGAGCTCAGGAACCATAAAAGGGTACAGATGATGCTCCAACCATTTGTGCTGCCTGGCTTGTTGCCACTCAGTTTAGATGACTCCATCACAATCTTGGGAGGCACACAAAAGGTGTATAATTAGAGCAATTTACTATATTTGACTTTAAACTGTGCTCCTCCCAAAAAACACAGTCTTGAATTTAAACCCTTCCAAGGCATACAGGTGGAGAGGGAACACCTAAACAACATTAGCATACGACACATCAGATTTCTTTGTACTAAACATCACTAAATCTTCTTCCTCTGGGTATCTGATTTATCTTGGGATGCAGAAATTGCTTCTAATTCAGAAACTCAAGAGAATGCTGTCAGTGGGAGGTACAGGATCTGTGTGAGGGCCATGTGCGGGTAAGTTTCTGTGTAAGCCTGGCTGTGGTACATAGCTCGCTGTGTATCACTTCTGTCACCACAGCATCCGAGTGCTTCTCAGCTTCCAGTATTACAGCTGTAAAGCAATGAGGTGATAATTTTGCCTACTATAGTTGGGAAGTGATGTACCAAGATGCTAAGACTCAGATTCATGTTTAAATATTTGTTAGTTAAAGAAATTTTGTTGCAAAGCCAGACCTGAAGAGATTTACCCAAAATACGGAGATGCTCACTTCAAAGCAAGGAACTGATGAGGGAAACTGAAGACATTAGTCAGTGCTCTGGCCACAAATACCATTTCTACTAAAATACTTGAGCCATTAACGTAGCTTTAAAATTAAAGGCTGTGCAAACTGTACCTGGGTTGCAATAAGCCTTCACACAAATCCCTGTATATTTTGAATACCTAACACCATATTTTATTACTGTTTTAACTGACACTTCTAAGTCCCGAAAGCTAGTAAGGGGAAAAGCCAACTCATTTTAAAACAGCAGGGTAAGATCTCTCTGCCCACCAGTAGATAGATATAATTCTTCTGCAACCTGCTGAGCTGCTGCCTCCTTTCAATGTTTAGTTTGAGTGTATGGACCTCATTTGGTCAATGTAATAACTATTCCTATAAAACTTAACAGGTGTCCTGGCAAAGGTGAGAATGGCTCACCTAATGCAAGTTCCCTGTCAGCACTAAGCACAGAATTTTTCAGTGGCCTCCAGTGCTGGAAAGATCTCAGACCAGAGATGTGAATTGTCAGTGACTCTCAGCAAAGACACTGCAAGTGTCTTTGAAAAGCAGGGTCTAAGCTGTATTGGACAGCTGAAATCTCCTTGTTGGGGTTCACTGCCTCCTTCTGACAGCACTGGCTCAGCTGAACCACAGAATCCCTCCTTCCCCACTCCACTTCCAGCTCTCTAGATCCAGTAGTCTGTGTTTGACTGGAGAGAAAGAGACAAGAGAAAGACCGAGTTTTTGATCCTCCTGGCAGGTCTCTGAAGTGTTTGAAGAAAACTCAGAGAAAAGGCTCAAGTAAAACAGACTTACACTGAGAGCACCTTACATTGACTATCATCTGAAGGCTTGTTGAATCCTAGAATCATTTACATTGGAAAAGGCCTCTGAGATCACCGACTCCGTTTACCTGGCACCGCCATGTTCACTGCTAAACCATTTTCCTAAGTGCCACATCTATGTGGTTTTCAAATACCTTCAGGAATGGTGACTCCATCACTTTCCTGGACATCCTGAATCTCTGCAAAGCAAAGCTGACCCTGGCAGGACAATTCCTTGGTTTCAGAAACAGAGTAGAGGTTGATCATAGTACAGATAGATGCATGGAGGCCTGGTGGAGCTCTGCTTGAAGACTTGGGGTTCAGTTTTGTGCTTTGTGTATTTTTTAGATGGAAATCATTTAATAAGAGCAAGCATTAAGGTCTTCCCGGTGGCAACTGTGATCCTGGCTCTTCATTCTTAGCTTAAACAGCCCTCGTTTTCCTAACCACACCTGATCTTCAGCCACCTGCGTGCAGTGGGAATGAGACTTTATCCCACGCTGTGGCTCCTGACTGCCTGGTGCCCTCGCCTGGGGCAGGACCAGAGGGAGACCGGTTCTGCTGGCCGCCGTAAACCGATCTGCCTCCAGCTGTCCCCGGCGCTGGGCTGAAGTCAACGGAGGGTGAAGGGGCAGGAATTCGGCTCCACTAAAAATAGTAGCCGCGCAGCCTCGGCGGCTGCCGCCCCTCCGGGAGACCTCCGGTAAGGGGGATGCGCTTGTGGACGCGTTGTCTCTCCTGCCGTGGGGGCAGGATAGGCGGAGGAGTGCCAAGAGATCATGGGGAAGGCCGTGCCCTGAGCATATTGCCTTACTCGGGGGTGCCCGACTCTGCTGTGTTCCCTGTCGGTCTTGGAGAAATCCATTGTGTCCCCCGCTCCAAACAAGCTATTTTGGGGGGTGTGGGGGGAGAGATTGGAGGGGTCAGGCTGTCGCACTGAGGGGCTCCCTTATGCACTTCACGGCTCGCTCTTCCCAGCATTTTATTTTGGGCCCTGCAGAGTAGGGCCAGGTTTCAAGGAGCGCCGGCTGCTCCTTCCATCCCTTCCCCGACAGTGGCCCCGGTCGTAGGAAGTTTGGCCCCGCCAAGGAGGACGGGGCGTGGGGAAGGGGGAACACGACGTTTTATAGCACAGGTGAGGGGAGCTCTGGCTGCTTTTGTGGGTCCCTTCCTGCTCCTCCCCCCGAGGGCCGATGGAGGGGAGGCAGGGAGGGAGGGTGAGCACCGTCTCACGCCCCGGGGTAAGCTGTAGGGCTGGGAGAGGGTCGGCGCAGGCTCTGCGTGTCCCTGGGTAAAGGGAATCTTGTGCTCTCCTTTTCCCTCCGTGCCCCTCTTCAGTGTCCCCCGGACGGCTCTTTGCACTCCCGCGACGGCAGCAACAGGCTGCCGGGCTCGGGACCGGGCGGTGCGGGGGCTACAGCCCCTTGGCTGGAGCCTCCCCTTGAGGGATTGGGGGGGGTGGGAGCGGCTCCCCACATCGGGGGGCAGTCCGGGGCTGCGCCACCCCCAGCCCAACGATGAGGCACCGTCCCGTAGCTGGAGCGCAGCGAGATGCATATTGCCCCCCGTCCCCTCCACCCCCAGTACCATTTGATGGGGACCCGGGCTGGGTGATGGAGAAGGGGGTGCACAGAGTCGGGGGGGTGCTGGAGGGGGCAGCTCCAGCGCTCCTTGTTTCCGCGAGCGTAAACCTGCCGCCTCTTCTGCAGTGCCGGGGACTCGCGTTCTCCTCCTCCTATCCCCGGCTGCAGCTCTGCTGCTCCATCCCACCGTTATTANTCTGTTGGTGTTATTTCTGCCTTTTCGGCGTAGAGGATCCCCCACACGCACGCACGCTGCCCACCGCCCGAGGTTTCTTTGGGTCCAGCCGGAATCCGCGACGCTCCCGGGGATTTTCCCACCCAAGCTGGGGTCTATGAGCGGGAAGGTGATCAAGCCCAAAGAAGAGAAAGATGCTTCCAAGGGT